>CAOLHI010002066.1:0-297664 GCA_948474755.1 Ctenosaura bakeri
ACAATATACGAGTCATCTGTGGGTGGACTATGCTTCTCAATAATGGCAAGACCATATCTGCTATAGCTGGTGCCCAGTCTCTGTTGTGAAAGCAAGTTGTTTGGCATGCTTGGAGTCAATGGTCATGTGAGAAACATCACACCACTTTTAACTGCTGACGCCAGGTTAGATGAAGAAATGCAGAGAGTTACACAGCTGAGGGGGTTCATATGTGTAACCTTATTCTCTCCCCGCTCCTCCACTTAGCTTCTTACCTGCTGAGCTCAAACCCTACTTTGGCAGTTATGGGGATAAGAGTAAAGCAGGCGATGGGAACTGTGCAGCCACCAAATTCTGTTGAACTGCAACTAACCTGACAGGCATTGTAGTTCAACACCACTTGGATTGAAGGACATGAAACCGACAATGATTTAATACGTTACAATTTTACTAGCATGAGATGTTTGTACTGTCCTGGGCTATTTTGTCCCATCTTAAGATGGTGATAACATATTTGGACATTCCATAGTTCTCTTTCAGGAACCAGGAGGAAAGCATCTTGAGAAGCCAGCCTGGTGTAGTGTTTGAACGCTGGACTAGGACTTCATGAGACCAGAGTTCAAATCCCTGCTCAGCCATGGAAACTCTTTGAGTGGCCTTGGGCAAATCACACTCTCTCAACCTCAGAGGAAGGTAATGACAAACTGCCCTCTGAACAAAGGACAAGCCTGTTCTCTGCTGCCTCAGAGGGCAGAATCAAGTCTAATGGTTTGAAATTACAGGATAGATTTCAGGTTTCAGTTGATAGGTTTCATCTAAATATCAGAAGGAACTTCTCAGTAAGAGAGTTCAGAAATGGAACCAGTTGCCTAGAGAGGTGGGGGGTCTTGTTCTCTGGATAGCTTCAAAAAGAGGCTGGACAGCTACCTGCTGGGGATGCTTTAGATGGAGATCCTGCATCCAGCAGGAGACTAGACTCGATGTTCCATGAAGCCCCTTTCAGCTCTATGAGTCTATGAAATTTTGTCAAGAAAACTCTGTGATAATTTCACCTTAGGCTCACTGTAAGTGAGAAATGACTTGAAAGAACATGACAACATGGAAATAACCAGGTAGACTTCATTCACTGTGAGCATGAACAAGATTTCAGACATTATTTTAAGAAACCTTCTTGATATTGGGTACCATTAGTGGCTATGCCATTGTGTTAGATCATAGCGTGAACGTGGGCAGTAGCCAGGGTGGTTCTGGCATTGGACTAAGACTTCAGGTGACCAGGGCTTGAGTCCCAGGTTAGCTATGAAAACCCACTGGGTGATTTGAAAAAGTCATACTCTCTCAGCCTCAGAGGAAGACAATGGCAAGCCTCCTTTGAATAAATCCTATCAAGAAAACCCTATGAAGCCACTTGAAGACACATAACATGGAGGTGTACAGTGCATTTGTACTGAATGAAATTGGAGTGCATGAAGTCTCTGATCCCATTAAAAGGTTGCTGCAGGATGCAAGTACATTGCCTATATGTGGATGCAGAGATGTGAGGTAAGAGGATTAAACATGTTGGCTTCTGGCTCCCTCCTGTCTTGACTGCTGCTCTTGTGGATCCATATTCCCATGGCTTAGACAAAGAAAATACTATGCTTGATGAAAGCCTACTTAACTGAACTTCCACATGTTTGATTCCAAAATTCCTCTTCAGAACCTACTCTTTTAAGGTAAAGCTATTTCTTATCAAATGATGGTGACTCAATTTTCCACAAAGTCTAGCTGTTCTGGCCCTTGCTGGCAAAAGAGGGCAGATTTGCATAAAATCTACACATGCCAATTTATATGTACTGTATGCTAGTGTATATACCTAGCTTTGCCTGAGATTTTATTTTCTCATAGGTAATCCTTGTTAGAAAGATTTGAGCTCCTGTCTCTCTAATTTCCCAAACTGTCTTGTCCAGTACCTGTACCTTTTCTCCATATTCCCCAATCCAGCCTGTATTCAGAGTTATTAACATACAGAGGTTGGGTTCCTGAGGGAATACACTGCCCTCCTCCTTGCTGCCAGGCCTTGTCTTCATAGCAACCGGCCTATTCAAGACAGACACAGTTGACTGAGGTCCAAGAGCAATGTGGCTGAGAATTCTAAAGCCCCCTCCCTAAACTGCAAACCCCAGGATTCCATAGAATCTTCTTAGGCAGCCAATCCTATGAAGTCTTTCGCTTGACACAGACAAACTAACTTTGACTTTTATATATTAGATATGCCATTTTAGAAATCATGGCTTTTGTTCAAACAGAAATCCAGTGCTCCCATTACATAGAGGAGACCAATGGCCAAGTAGTTTATGAGCTTACTTGCTTAGTCTCCTGTCCAGGCGGCAACTTACTCCATTTCCGCACTAGCCTGTTATAGTGCGATGATTCCACTTTCAACATCCTCTGAAACCCCAGGATTCCAGAGGATGTTGAAAGTGGAATCATCGAGCTATAACAGGCTAGTGTGGAAATGGCTTTAGATGGGCAACCTCAAGATCCCTGCTCTTCCTTCTTATTGTTCTTTATCTGTGAGCCAGACTTGACCTGAACAGTGAGTCCTTCAAACAGAGGACTGTCCTCTGCAAATTTGAAAACACAGTAGAGTTTCCAGGTTTCCAAAACAGCACTAAGCAACAGTCTAAATATTGTTCACACTCATAAATTAAAAGATACACACATTTCTGTCTTTAGGAAGGGCCCACATCCCCAAATCTGAGGGGTTGTTTTTTTTGTGTGTGTGTGCATTTTGTTTAGTTTGTATGAAAGAGGGGGAAAAAAACACCTTTTCATCTGTTGAATAGGAGGCATCTTCTATAATCAGAGATATTGACCAGCCCTATGAGGGACAGGGTTTCCAAACCTCACAGAAGGGCCACCCCTTATAATAAGGGATACCTCACAACCTTAAAACATAGGCACCCTCATATAGCTTTGCTACCCACATAAGAACTCACACACTCAGAGATCTTGTAAAACCTTGTATTCGTCTTTTATTGTGACAACACCGGAAAGTTCAGTTCAAACAGAGAGAGAAGGTAATTATCCTGCCCCCGAATAGTTGATGGGAAGGAAGTTTTGCTGTGGACACCTTCACCCAAATAGCACGGACTTCGCAAGAGGAAAAAAGGTTCAAAAAACATACCCTTCCATTTTATTTCTCCCCTCTTTCCTGGAAGGAACGTGTAGGCAATATGACTTTAGTAACTGCAAGACAGATTTGTGTAAAAGGTCTCATTCTGGGAAGAAACTGAGCAATCTTTCCTGGCAGTTTCCTTTTAGGAAGGTGGCCCTTAGGAAGAAAAGACCGAGGGAAATGAGCTGATCAAAACAACAGAAAGACTACCTTCACCTTAGCTGCACCTTTCATTTGCTATTCTAAGGGTGTTACCACACAGAGCAAGCAAGCATAGTTTCCATGAACTTGCTAAGTGGATGTCCGACGCCATCGTATCTCAAATTACTTCCCTGAAGTTATCTTAGTTGGTGTCGTATACATATACAGGCTATCCAGGTAGTCTGATTAGGTTACTCATACCCTAGCACAAGTAAAGTTTTGAACGTAAGCTTGGACAAGGTTTATTAAAATTGTGAAAGCCTTGTGCTTTTAGATAAACAGAGAGCTCTCCAGTCCAGTGGAACTCCAAAAGCATTTTTAGGAAGTGACTTGTTTTAGAATGGCTACTCATGGTAGACCTTTCTCCCAAAGAATCCTGGGAACTATAGTTTCACAGGGCCTTTCTGCATTCCACGACTATTTCAGTATGATTCCCCTTTAACTGCCATCGTTCTGTTCTATGGAATCATGGGATTTGCAGTTGAGGGAGGGATATTTAGAATTCTCCACTAACTCCCTTGACTACAAATCCCAGGATTCCATAGGAGACAGCCATGGTATTTAAAATGGAATCATAGTGCAATAACTGTGTAGTGCAGAAGGACCACTACTGTACAGCTGTCTCAAATTGGCAGAGACAGTTCTGATTAATCCTCTTCCTTCCCACTTTTCCATCTGCATTTAAAATGTCCCGTTCTCTTCTCCTCCCACTTTCTCCCTTTGGCCTCAGCTTATTTCAACTGATACAAACAGATTTGATGGGGCAAAAGCAGTTTGCATTCAGTAAATGGGGAGAGCAGGGATCGAACAGAAAAGGGCAGAATCTTGCCTTTCCCAAGAGGCTCAGACAAAAGCAAATTGCCGCAGCTTGGTTTAGTTTGTGTGTTTTACCTCATTAATAACATTTGACATTTTGACCACAGTCCGACGTTCCTTGGTCACAGATGTCCTGGTTTTCATCCATGAAATGCTGGAGGATATGTAGTTTAGTGTTCTGCCTCAGAGATCTCCAGCATGTCCCCTATAGAGTTAAAACTTCTTGGCCATGTGGGAGAAAGATTGTTAACAAACTGAAGCCTGAAGACGTATGGATAACTCCACAATGAAGCTGAGGTTTTGCAGTGCTGAAATGCAAAAACAGGGCTGAAACACACTGGATACTGAATGAGCAACTGTCATTCACATTTATATATCACTTCCAACTTCTAAGTTCAGGGTGGTGTTTATGGGGTTGCTCCTTTATAATCTCACAGCAGTCCTGTGAAGGTTGGTTGCAACCAAGACTGATCTTTACACCAGGGATGACTTGAGTCAAGCTCTCTCTTATCCCAGATACGACATCACACTGTTTTCCTGCTTGCTCTGACGTAATAGACATTCTTGAAAAGTGAATGCTTCAGGTTTGATATTTTGAAACCTATCATTTTAATTTTGGTCTGTATCCAAGAAACTGCTTCTGGAATCAATCAGAAGTGCAAGTGTTCCAGGTTTTCATAATCTACAACAAATGTTCAGCTAATGCTTGATGGTACTCTTACCAGATCTCAGGATTCTAGCCATCTCCTCAGGGTTTATAGCAGGAAAAATTAAAAGTTTTGTACGTACTTTGAAAACCCTGCTGGATCAGACTAAGGCCCACCAACATTCTGTGCACACAGTGGCCAGTTGGCTGTTTATGGGAAACCCACCAGGAGAACATGAGTGTGATTACACTCTCCATTATCAGGTTCCCAAGTGATGAACATACAGGGACAGACTTCCTTTGACACTGGAGGTGATACATAGCAGCCATTTATGGCTCCTTCTTCCATATATCTATCCAATTCCCTTTCAAAGCCATCCAGTTGGGCAGTCAAAACTATTGGCAGTGAATTCCATGGTTTAATTATGTGGTGTGGTTGAAGAAGGACTTATGTTGTATTCTGAACTTCTCACTGTTTAATTTCAGTGAACAACTCTACCTTCTAGTATTATTTTGAAAGAAAAGGTTCCCCTCACCTTGAGTGATTCAGACAGTAATGTTCATTCCTATCTGCATTTAAATACACTTTCACACATACAACCAGTTCCATGAAAACCACATCCAGCATCTCTGCATCAGGTCCACATGCAAAGAACTTTGCTTAGAGTTGTCTTCATTCCCTCTGTTAGGACCTTTTGAAATACTCCCAAGCCTCTCTCCAAATTCTCCTTTCTCCTCCTCCTTCTCCTCCAAAAGGCAGGAGGTCTTTAGCTCATTGACTTGTAAAGAAAAAGTATAGTGAAACACTCTACTTAGTTGCTCACCTAGAAGCAAAGTTGCTCCCACCTTCCAGTTTCCAAGCCAATGACTGCAAAGGTATTGCGATAATTTGCAGGAGTTAGGCTTTGAAAGCCAAGAACATAAATTATGATGTTACATTATATATATCTATCTATCTGAAATATAAATTATACATTGTAATATATTTATATTGGTCAAGAGCCTACATTGTGCTTGTGTAGTATAAATCTACACTCACATAGTTAATTGGAGATTGTGCCACACCACCCTTCTGCTGAGTACACTGTGCAACTGGTTGTATCTGCCAGTGTGTCTACTTATTGTCTCATTGAGCAACAGGGAATGACAGTGGCTGTTTATGCAATCCCCTAAAATCAGGTAGTACTGTATATTGAAGGCACTGAAAATAGTTATGTATCATCTAAGAATGTACAATTTGGAAACGTATTCTTAGCATAAGAAATCACCCGGGATGCATAGAAAGTCAAGTTGGAGCCTTAAAGCTGTAACCTGTAAAATGCCTTCCCAAAGAAGATCTGCCAAGATGTTATGATAATGAATGTGATGATTTTTAATTTTTGGTTTTGAACTTATTCCTCATGTGAGCCACCTTAGGTCCCACTTTGGGAGAAAGGTAGCATACAAATGAAAATAAATTAATAAGTTAAGTTAAATAAAAATAAGATGTTCCTTTTTCCTGAAGGTATATAGTGTTTGATTTTGATTTTCCTATTTAAATTTTATTACTAGATCTTAAAATATTCTAATATTTCAGTATTGTGGCCTGGATCCTCTTGGTGAGTTCCAAAGAGACTTAACCCACTGAAGTAATTGTTGAATGGTAAGTTAACATGTAGGTAAAAGTCACAATCCTGCTCTGTTCTTGTTCAGTGCAAATCTACACTTATACACATACAATAGTTGAATATTGGTTCTGCTGCCCCACTCTTCTGCTGAGTACCAACATTGTGCGATCCATTGTGTGTCAGCCAGTGTGGTCACTTCTTGCCCCATTACACACAGGTGAACACACAGTGGCTTCATCTACAATCCCCACTGAAGAAAGTAGTACACGGAACACACTGACAAACAGTTTTACACCATCAAAGAATGCACAACTGTATGTGCTTTGGCTGCACCTGAGCAACTCTGCTATGCAACTGTGAACTGAACACAGATTTTATGCAATGGCCAAAAGAAGTACATCTACAAATGTAAGGGAACTTAAGTTTGCATAAAACACTAACAAGATGCCAGCCAGTATGTATGCCTATGTATTACATATTTTTAAATATACTTGAATTAAGGATGCCTAGAGGCATCTCTCTGACCCAAATTTAGGTGTTAATCCTAATTGTGATGCAGTAATTTTACCAATGGACGTGACATTATTGTTGACTTAACAAGTTCTCATGAATTCGATGGGTCTCCTCCAGTTGGAGTTATTACTATTGCTACTACTGCTGCTGCTGCTAATGTTCCATCTTTTCCTCAGTTCAGGTCTCCAGTTGGCTTACAACAGTTAAACAAAGGCCATTTCTGCACTAGACTGTTATAGCGCTATTATTCCACCGCCTGGCCCCTCCCCAAACTGCAAACCCCAGGATTCCATAGGATGTTGAAAGTGGAATAATAGCGCTATATCAGTCTAGTGCGGAAATGGCCAAAGATAGCAAAAACAGCGATAGCAAAAAAATTAACTTAACTGGTAATTAAGCTACCAATAAAATTATCACCAATTAAAAACATACCCATTAAAAAGAAAACAACAACTTGGCAGTATGGTACATTGTGTAAGGCCCATTTCCCTTGAGCAGTCAGTCTTCAAAGGCCGCTGAAACAAAAGAGTCTTCACTTGCCTGTGGAAAGACAACAAGGAGGGGGGCAGTCTGACCTCTTTAGGAAAAGAGTTCCAGAACCAGGGATGAAACACCAAGGTCCTTTCCGCACCTTACCTTTTTTCGCTGCTGGGGTGCTGGGATCGCGCAAGCAGCCTCCAGCGAGAGGCTCTCACATCGCCACTGCTTCAGCTCCACACGAGCTGCCTGCTGCCGAGCAGGCAGTGCAAGAGCCCCACCTCTTCCTTCCACAGTGCAGCCTGGGATTTTCCCAGGCTGCGCTGGGGCAGGAAGCTTGACTGCCGTGGCTCCAGAGGCTCTGCATGCATGGCAAGTGTGTGCAGGACCCTGGAGAATTGCTTGATCGTGCACCATTTTCATCTGAAAGCTGAAAATGAAAACGTGCGCGAGCAACACCTGCCCTACCTTGAAGCGCTGCATGATTGTGAGTGCATCGTGCAGATCGCTCCTCACAATCACGCGATGCTCCAGGTGCTCTTTTGCATGGCTCTCTCCTGTGCTCCCACCAGACATACTTGTGAGGTAGTAGAACAAAGGTTATTTCCATACTAGACTGTTATAGTGCTATTATTCCACTTTTGACATCGTATGGAATCCTGGGATTTGCAGTTTAGGGAGGGACCTCAAGGGCCCCTCCTTGAACTGCAAACCCAAGGATTCCATAGGATGTTGAAAGTGGAATATTAGCACTATAACAGTCCAGTGTGGAAATGGCCAAAGACAAGGGCCTCTTCAGAAAATCTTCAAACATGGACAAGCTCACATAGGGAAAGGCAATTGTTCAAATAACCTGTACCTCAGCTGTGTAGGAAAAGGTGGGCAACTACGGAAATCAAGGGGGCAGCACTAACTCTTTGAAGGGGTGCACTCTCCATTGTACCTGCTTTTGTAAAAAAATCAAAATTGAAACATCCCCTGCCCCCAATTCCCTCCAGGGGACATGTGGACATTCTCACCATGTTTCTGATCCTTCTTGCTCCCTAGAGAACATTTTTCCATTTTTTAATTGAACAAAGAGAAAAAGGAAACCAAAGAAAAACAAAACTAATAAAGCAATACATAAAATTACAAATACTTAAGAACAATAATAATACAAGACAAATAGCACAGCAAAAAATAGCTAACAAGGCTACAAACATCTTTCAAAACTACCATTAAGAATAAGGGAAAAAAAGCCCAACTACAAATAACTAAAAATTGATTCCCGCCCTTGTTGCATACAACTGTTTGAAAATATTTACTCTTAATTATTAGATTATTACTCAAAATCTTGGTCGACATTGTCGATAATAATCTTTATTGTCACAACACTCAGCAGCTTTTCTTAATTAGTAAAAAAAAGAACAGAATTAAAAAAGAAATCAACCATACACCATTATTACCATATTCTTATTATTCTGAGTTGAGTTGGTACTAAACATTAGTATTCTACTATAACTGAAATATTAACTTCATCATATTTAAACCATGAGAACCAAAAAGCAATAGTAATTGTAATAATAATTAATTTTTATATAAATCTTTAATAAATCCTAGAGGGCATTTTTTGAGGAAACAATTTTTTTTGAAAAATTTTGCAGAAAATTGTATTGACCCCTGGAAGTATCCAGGGGGTCTTCAAACATAGTCAAAATGCTCTCCACAGTCCCTAGTGGTAATTTTGGGGTCATTTTGAAGCATTTCTTGACCTCTGGGGATCCCTGGGAACCACGAAAATTGTTCACATGACGCATTTTGCCCATCCCTGATATAGGGCTTTATGGCTCATAACCAGGACTTTGAATTATGCCCCCAAACCATTGGCAGCCAGTGCAGCTGTTGTAACAAGGAATTGTTGTGCTCCCCAACCAAGAATTTTGACCTACAGACCTTATTGGTACTGGATTGGATTGAGGAGACAGATATGATCTAGGATTTCTGTTTGAATTTATCACTTTCAGATGGTGGTGGCAGGGAATGCGTTGCATTCTGAATGCTAATATTTAGTTCAGCTCTGTATTTGAGTAAATTAAGGGCAATTTATCTCAAGGTACACTGCAATGTCACTAACCCTATGAGCTAAAGTGGTTACTCTTACTCAAGGTTGTTTCCTTCCTATCTTTCTTTGTGTGCTACATATTCTAATGGGAATTTTGTGGCAGGTCTACAGCACCCTTGCAAAACTACAGCTCACTGCTTCCTTGGCACCCTTGCAAAACTTGGTGAAAAACCACAACATTTTGTAAAAATGGCTATTGGTTTAAGCAGGGCCAGCCCTACCATTAGACAGAGGCCCTTTTTGCACCTTACCTGGTGCAACTGGTGTTGCGCGTGGATCGTGCAAAAAGCCTCGTCCAGGAGGCACTTGCGGCCCTTCCGCACTAGCTCTGTGCTGGCCGGAAGGAAGTGTGAGCGCTCCACCCTTTCCTTCCGCAGTGCAGCTAGGTACATTCCCAGATTGTGCTGGGAAAGGAAGCGTGATGGCCACACGCCTGGAGCCTCTGCACACAAGGTAAGTGTGTGGGGGGCATGGGAGTGACAGGCGATCATGCATCATTTTTGGCAACGAGCCAAAAATGATATAGTGTGCGATTGCCCCCTAATGGCCTTGGGAGCATTGCGCAATTGCAAGGACGTCATGTGGAACGGTCCTCGCAATCGTGCGATGCTCCCGAGGCCATTTCACAATAGGACTGGCATGTGAAAAGGGCCAGAGTGAGGCTCAAGTAATGGATGCTGGGTTGAAATTGGGCATAGAATGAGTGTATATTGGGGGAGATACAGCTGTGTCACACACCCTGTCTTTCACTTCCTAAACCATTCTTCTGCCCTCAAGTGCAGAGGGGAATCCTATTCCCTTTTCAGTGCTAGATTAAAATTTGGGTGCCAAACTAGTAGCTCCTATAGATGGAACTGGATAGAGGGAACAGGGTCATCTTGTCCTTTGCCTCAAAGAACAAAATGTCTTGGGTTGAAGATAGCCTTCTTCAATCTTGTGTTAAGTATGTTGGGCTTCAACCTCCATTGTCCACAGTCAGCATGGCTGTCAGCTGTGGTAGCTTGAGAGGACTGGAGTCATACATCAATGTGGCTGGAGGCCTGGGTTGGGGAAGATTGCTTAAGGGCTACCTTCTGGTTTCCTTGAATGGCTTAAAATGCTTTGTGAATTCCATCTTGTTGCTCCAGTTTGAAACACGGTCCCTGATCCCTGGTCATTCTACCACATTGGTAATGGGAGCATCTTATGTGATAAGGCTAAAATTCTTTCTGTCAGCCACTTGTTTCTGACTTGAAGATGTTGCTTGGCTAGTGAGTAGGCCCGGTGAGATGCATTGTTGCTATTTCCATTCTATCTGATGGAGTGAGCGCTGTGATCCTTTAGTGTATTGTTACATGAATGAATTATCGGCTGAGATCCTGCATCATCGTCATGACTATGTTGGTAGAGATCCATCATAAGTTGTTGTGCCTGATGATGCCCCCTCAACTTATCTTTGCAGCTTTGCAGCACCCTAACACAAGTGTTTCTAAGGTGTTGGAAATTGGGGTGTTGGGAAATTATGTCCACAACACGCTTCTAATTACTGAGTTTCTTGAGAACAGGCAGTTGCTTGTCCCAAGGCACCCTGAGACTGAGACCATGCTGTGCAGGTAATTTTTTGGGGTCATATTCAGTAACTCCTGACTGTAAACTTGGATCTCCAGCAGCTGTAATATGGTCAGTTGTGTATCTACGGTAAACAGCACTTAGGGCAAGCATGGAAGCTGGGCTGGGTTTATGTGCTAGCATATATTTAGAACCTAATTGATAGCAAAGTTAAAATGCAGTTACCTGAAGCCATGTTATAAGACAGTGCAGGTTTTGTAGTCCAACAATATCTGAAAGGGCCCCTGAACGTTAGGAGTTTCTGCTCTTTAGCAGTGTAGCATATTGGATCTCTATAATAATGTGGAGAACATAAATGAGGATCCTCTTTTTTAAAAAAGTTTTTGCAAAAAGTTGTTGCCATTTTTACATTAGCCTGTTGTGACCTTGTTCACACATGCACAAAAAACATTTGATTCCTCTACTTTTGTTTACAGTACGAGGCAGCTGACAATTGAAACAGGAAAGAGACAGAAAAAACACAGACCTGTCACCAGAATGGCAGCTCTGTATGTTGAGTTCTCACCCTAATGACTAGACCAACTTCCTCCATATCGTGATTTCCTTATGATGTGTGTTTTTTGACTTTTAGTAGCAGTGGCAGCTGGTGATCTACAGCAGAGCAGAGAAAATCACTGATTGTGCAGGCTGAGAAAGTCTGTGAGCTTTAGGCCAAAAAAAATAATTTTTCCAGTTTTGCTTTCAAGTGGAGACACAAATTGCAATAATGTGGGGATGTAACAGTCCTACACGGTACACAGTGGATGTAGGGAACTCATTATTCCTAGCTTCACCTCATGGTTTCTTGACCGTAATAAAGGCTTGACTGACATTCTTTACAGTTATCTGAATGCAGTGATGACTCTGTTGAAAGCATCTCATTTCAGATGATATGTGGGTAGCATTCAGTATTGCAGTTATGGATTTGTAACCTAGAATTATGGATCTCTAACTGCTCTGTATTCAGCAAAGTTGCGTAGTCTTACTGAAAAATGCGTAAACGCCACCTCCCCCTTCCACCTTAAGAACAAGCAGTCAGTTTGGGTGAAGGAGGTCTGTTCAGTGACTTGTGACAGGGGTCCTGCTTCTGATTGTCACAGCCTTGCTTGCTGGTAGAAGGGATTGGAAATGTCATGTTCCTTTCTCCCTGAATGGCGGCTGAACAGACCTTTAGCTTATCCAGCTGCTGGCTGTTAAGGTGGATGGGAGAAGGTTGGCCAGGAGACATAACTTAGGCATGCATAAGTTACTAAGTTCCCAATGTAGAATATCAGCATATGTTGGTAGTTCTGTTGTGGTCACAGATCCATGTTTGTCGGAAGTCCCATTTATGGTAATAGATCTACGATTCACATTGGTGAGTGAGCACATACTGTTGCATTTCTCCCTCAAAAGATAAGCGTGCAAGTGTTGCTCCAAATCGAGGTGGATGGTACTCCAACAAGGTTCTTTTTGCTTCTTTGCCCCTACCAAAGTTGACTCAAGACATGTTGCTGCAGGAGAAAAAGCACCCAATGGCATTCTTTTTATGTTCCATGTAGAGACATCAATTGGACGTACATTTGAAACTTATTACAACATTGATAATGGGGAATCTTGTCCTCCATTACACATGCGGCACTGGACTACTTTTGAGGATGCAGAAAAAGTTATGCAGCATCGAAACCTCTGCCTTCCATTGCAAACAGCCTAAGAGTCCTGAAGGAACAAATGGGAGGCTGCAACACTCAACCCCCCCATCTGCTACCTGAAACCATTGCCTCACTCTGCCTAAAGGTAGGATCACACCTGTGAAAAGGATCTAGGAGTCTGAGTAGACCACAATCTGAACATGAGTCAGCAGTGAGATGCAGCAGCTAAAAAGAGCCAATGTGATTCTAGGCTGCATCTATAGGAGCATAGAGTCTAGAATGAGGGTGTAAATAGTAGCATTCTATTCTACTAAGATCAGACCCACCTGGAATACCATGTACATTTCTGGGTACCACAGTTCATCAAGGTGGAACATGTCCAGAGGAGAGTGACCAAAACAGTAAAAGGACTGGAAACCATGTCCTATGAAGAGTGCCTTAGGGAACTAGGTATGTTAGCCTGGAGAAAAGAAGGTTAAGAGGTAACATGATAGCTCTGTTTAAATGTTTAAAGGGATATCCTGTGAAAGATGGGGCAAGCTGTTTTCTGCTGTTCCTAACACTAGGACATGGAGCAATGGCTTCAAACTACAGGAAAAGAAATTCCACTTAAACATTTGGAAGAACTTCCTGAGTGTAAGAGCAGTTTGGCAGTGGAATATATTGCCTTGGAGTGTGATGGAGTCTCCTTCTTTGGAGGTTTTTAAACAGAGTCTGGATGGCCAGCTGTAGGGTATTCTTTGTCTATTTCTGCACTGCAGGAGGTTGGACTCAATGGCCCTTGTGGTCCCTTTCAGCTCTATGATTTTATGAATACATGCCCCTCTTAGTTACAGTAATAGATTAAATGGAGGGTGGCTAATTGTGGGAAACCAAAGGGATCCATTAACTCCCTAGGAGACCCTTGATTGCTGTACCCCTCACTGTCCCTGGAAAAATAAATACATAAACAAAAATGAAAAATTGTCCCTAATGCTTTTTAGGGGATGTGGGGTCATTTTCACCAAATTTTCAGCTCCTCTCACCATTTTAAGCTCAGAAGAATCCTTTTTCAGCAACAGGAAGTGAGCAGGTATCACTTCCTATTCACATCTTTTTTTTTTTAAGTTCTCTCCTGGGCCTAAACAGATGCAGAAGAAGAGGAAAATGTGAAAATGCCTGCCATGTCCCATAGAAAGAAGATGCTGGGGGCTACATTTTGCCCATCCTCAGATGAAAAGATTGGTTCCATGAATTTCCAGGGGACCACCAGCCTTATGTCCAAATACAGCAACCTGATGTTGTCAAAGAGCAAGCTGTAAGGTTATGGTTTTGCATAACCTGAGAACAATTTGCTCACAGCATGAAATTCAATTATGGCCCATTGGCTACATACTGTACTCATAATTTGCAAGGAACGAGAGCAAAGAGGAGAAGGGGAACAGAGGCTATTTTTTAAAAATGACTGCAAGAGAGTTGACTTTTTAAAAGAAGGTATATTTAAAAAAGCCAACAACATCTTGACTCTGTCTTTTATTTACAGTATTGAACGAGCAAAACAAGCTCAGTCCTCAGGACTTTGCTTCCATATTTGGCATGGAAGCAGCAGGAGTATCAATTACGTTCTATGAAGTGCAAACATTAGCATAACTGCGTGAAGCAATCATGCTCCTAACAACGGCAAGCAATGTAGAGAAGACCAAAATAAATAGAATTCACAGAACAAGAGGTAACACTCTTCCCCACTCCGAGACAGTGGAGATGGAGAGACAAGTGCATGCTTTCATAGCCCAGGGCCTTTCCACACTGCACTGTTGCAGTGCTGTTATTCCACTTTCAACATCCTATGGAATCCTGGAGTTTGCAGCTGAGGGAGCGGCATTTAGAATTCTCAGCCTGAGAATTTGGCCTTAGTGAACTACAAACCCCAGAATTCCATAGAAGGTTGAAAGTGGAGTAATAGAACTATAACAGTGTAGTGCAGAAAGGCCCAGAGAGAGGCACCTCCGATGTTTGGATTTGTGCACCGGCCAACCCAGTGTTCCTCATGACATTAAAATGTTATTGATGACTATTAGGATGTGGGTTGGGCTTGTTAGGTCAAGTGGCTTAAAATTCTTTAGGTAATTCCCATCATGACCGAGGAACAATTTAAGAGAACAGACAAAACCATATTTTACGGGATTCTTGAGTATATTCTATAGGCTGACTTTTAGGCCTGTTCACCAGGGTGTGTGGAATAAAACTGTACAACTCAGGGTGTATCCACACTTCAGAATTATAGCAGTCTGACACTGCTTTAATTGCTGTGGCTCTATCCTACAGAACCTTGGGATTTGTAGTTTGGTGTGGCATCAGAGTTCTCTGACAGAGAAGGTGAAATACATCACCAAACTGCAAATCCCAGGACCTCCTAGCCTGGTAATATGCCTGTTAAAGTGGTGTCATTTTATCATTCTGAAGTGTGGATGCACTCTCAGACCATCCATCCATATCGAATCTATTGCATGTGTTGCACTGAAGGTGGCTGCAGCTGTGTGAGGCAATACATCTGCTTTTGGTTTTAGTCTGAACTTTAGAGGAATTCCCCAAGCTGCTAAACACTATCCCCTCCAAAAAGGTTCACCATTTTGGACAGCTCCTGTCAAATTCAGAGTAAGGCCGTTTCTGCACTACATCCTGGGGTTTGCAGTTTAAGGAGGAGCATTTAGAATTGCCGCCCAACCCACAAAATGAAGAGACCACACACAGGACTTGGGTTGAACTAGGGCAATTTATTAATATGCCTAATTAACATAAAGAGGGAATTGAACTTGAACTTGAACTTGAACTTGAACTTCTGACCTGAGAAAAGGGGGGGGGTCAACAGCATGTGCGGACTAGGGCAAGAGTCAGCTCCCGACCATCTTCCCTAGCCCGTTGAGCAAGATACCAGGTCCCAAAGCCAACTGCTGGAGGTGGATTAAGACCTTGGCCGGCCCTTATCTGGAAGGTGAGTCCCAGACGCCCCCCCCCGCGCACGACGATGAGGGTGAGTCCAGGGCCCTCCTCAAGGATAACATTTATCCTACACCAAAGAGTGCCATAGGTACTCACCATACCGGCCTGGGTGACAGCAATTGTGGCTGTGGAGACCTATTTATTACCTAATTAAGACACCACCCTGTGAAGTCAATTACCCAACCCCTGGTGCAGCGTAGGGTAGGCGAACCCCCCCCCCAAACAGGGGGAAAAAATTCCTACCCGGCCCCGAAGTGACCAGTAGTTTTACACTGAAACCATAGGGAGGGAGGGTGGGTCGCCGGAAACAAAAGAGGCTGAGTCGGAGGCGGGGTGGCCTTAAGAAGCGCCTACGAACCCTGCCTCCTCCTGTTGCCCGGATGTTCTGCTCTCTTCACACGGGAGGATGGCAAAGGCCGTTCCCCCCCCGCCAGCCGTGGTCACGTGGCGGTGGGAGACGAATTCTCAGCCAGAGAGCTCTTGGGCCTCAGTAAACTACAAACACCAGAATTCCACGGGATGTTGAAAGTGGTATAAGAGCACTATAACAGTGTAGTGTGGAAATGGCCTTCAACTAAAGGAGCAGTTCCACAATCACAAGGACACAGAAGTCACCAGCTTATTCTCCCTTGATTTCAGTGGGAGTGCTCACTTAACTCTCCCAGTAAAACCAACAGGTGGACTTAAAAATGCTTCAATGCTTGGTAAGGAAGTAAACTTACACTGGTTTCACTGACTGATTTTGTGACTACAAATTTTAAGAGGCTATTTTGGTCTTGGTGTGTTACTCTAACAGGGAATGCACACAGGGGGAAAAAAACACACATTTTCAGTACAGGCATCCCCCTCTTATCTGATGGGTTAGGGACCAGGACACTGTCTGAAAGTGGATTTGGTTGAAATGCAGAGCCCAGTCGTTGGTCAGTTCTTCTCCTTGGCCTTCTTCCTGCAGGGAATATGAGGGATTTACAGAGGCTCACCTCATCTTCCCCACAGGAAGAAGGCAAGAGGAGAAGGACTGACAAATGAGGACCCCACATTGAAACAATGGTACATGTCTGTAATTTACAACAACTGAGATCATTTCCTCACTAGACTGTTATAGTGCTATTATTCCACTTGCAACATCCTATGGAATCCTGGGGTTTGCAGTTTCGGGAGGGGCCGGCCGGCCCCTCCCAAAACTGCAAACTCCAGGATTCCATAGGATGTTGCAAGTGGAATAATAGCGCTATAACAGTCTAGTGCGGAAATGGCCTGAGAGTAGAACTTCAAAAAACGAGTAGTTGAAAAGCAGGGGATGCTTGTACAGCTGTCCTTTCTAACCATGGTTCATTACTTTATTGATACATAAGTGATCTCACACCACCTCTGGAATATGAAAACAATATCTGTGTCACAAAATAACATCTATTATGCAGATTTATTTAAATCATTAGCAGAAGCTTGCAGACTAAAGATCTGGCAGGTTGCTTTCAGATCAGCGTCCTTGCCTCTTTGCCTCCTCATCACGCAGCTTCCTGCCCATTGGCTCTGCCACATTTCCTTTCTTTGACCATTTCCTTCCCCTTTCATCACTGTATGAATAACCCAATCTCTCAATAGTCGTTCCCACTGCTTTTTCAACATCTTGTCTCATTTGTTTCCTCAGAAATTTCTACTTGGACTGCCTAAGGTCAGAACAGTTTAGGCCATGGCGGCTAGTGACCTCTTCCCTCACTCTTCTGCTCCATAGGTGTACTTGAGAACCAGCTAAACCAAGGGTGTCCCACATCATGCAGTAGCAGCAGCTTGATGCCATGGCTTTATACTAGGGAATCTTAGGATCTGTGGTTTGGTGAGGTACTTGGAATTCACGGTCAGAAAGTTGTAATGTGTTAATTCAGCAGAGTGTGCTAGCAAAGTCTAAGTGAACTACAAATCCAAAACTACAAATCCCAGGATTCTGTAATGGAACTAAAGTGGCTAAATGGGGATGAAAGTACTATAATTGTGCAATGTTGATACACTGCAGATGATGGCAGTTGCATGCACAGCCCCAGCAGCAGAAAAACAAGACATGGGTAGTTCAGTTTTAGCAGCAACAAAACAATTCTGAAAGGCACTGAACTGAGCTCTATGTCCTCCAGCTGCACTGATGAATCCTCTCTCCTTCCACTTTTCAGTTGCTTTTAAAATGTCCCAGTTTCTCTCTTCTCCTCTCACTTTCGCCCTTTATTCTTAGCTTATTTCCACTGATGCAAAGTAAATGCAAAAGTAGTTTGCACTCAAGTAACTCAGGAAGGGGGAGGGGGAAGAGGAGGTAGAATCTAGCCCTCCCTTGGAGGCTCAGGCAAAAGCAAACTGCTGCAGCATCTCCTAGGCCATTCCGCACTATACTGTTATAGTGGTATTAGTCCACTTTCAATATCCCGTGAAATTCTGAGGTTTGTAGTTTACTGAGGCCAAAGAGGTCTGTGGATGAGAATATTAAATGCCCCTCTCTAAAGTGTAAACCCCAGGATTCCATAGGCTGTTGAGCGGAACATAGCGTTATAACAGTGTAATGCAGAAATGGCCTCAGTTTGTGTGGTTTTCTGTATTAATGACTTTTATCATCTTGACCACATTCTGATGCTGTTTGGCCACATGTGTCCTGGCTGAAATGTTGGCAAGGATGCCTTTCCCTTGTGTCTATCACCAGAGCCATTCTGAAACAATTTCCTAACTAAGGCATCAAAGAGCTCCTCTCCCCACAATTCACCCAATTCAAGGTACACTATACAGAAACACAGTCAAATTCTTGTGGCACATTGTGCAGAAGGTCCCACCTCCTTCCCATCCTGAACAGTAGATATACAATTATAGCAAAGTAAATAATACCAATGTTTTTTCTGTGACAAAGTGCATATCCACATTGTATAGCTGTAGTAGCTTGATCCTACTTTAACTGCTTGGGTAGATAAGGTCATTTCCACACTAGTCTGTTATAGTGCTATTATTCCACTTTCAACGTCCTGTGGAATTCTGGGGTTTGTAGTTTATTGAGGCCAAACTGCTCTCTGGCTTAGAATTCTAAATACCCCTCCCTAAACTGCAAACCCCGGGATTCCATAGGATGATAAAAGTAGAATAATAGCACTATAACAGTCTAGTGTGGAAATGGCCCCAGTGGGAGGTGGAGAGAGGAGAAAATTAAAGTGGGACATTTTAAAAGCAGATGAAAAAGTAGGATGACAGGAGGATTAACTGGGGCTGTCCCTGGCAAATTGGAACCACTGGAGGGTATGAGGATCCACAGCTCTCAATAACTGTTCCCATAAGCTGAAAACATTCCCTTCTGTCTCTCTTAACGGGGGCTGGTTGTGAAGGATCATTGCAGATGGGAGAATCACGTGGCCTTCCAGAGGAAGTTGTACTACGACTGCCAGCATTCCTCACTGTGTTTGCTAGTGCTGCTGGAATTACAGTCCCACACCATCTGGAAGGCCACATGATTCCCACATCCCTGTATTAATAATGGCTTGGCCCAAGGCAGGGGTGTCAAAGTCAAAATCATCTTGGGCCACATCAGCATTATGGTTGCCCTCAAAGGGCCGGTTGTATCTGTAAGACTATAAATATATCAGTTCTTTTTATCGTATTAAATAATTTCCTCTGCATTTGATTATTGCTGGTATTTAAATTGCCTTCCCTCTGCATCAGCTTTTCTTTTCTTGGACATTTTGGCGCTATTTGATAGTAGTTTATGGTCCCTATACCTCTGTAAAGTGACATAGGCCATTTCCGCACTAGCCTGTTATAGCGCGATGATTCCACTTTCAACATCCTCTGGAATCCTGGGGTTTGCAGTTTCGGTTTGCCAACTGGGTTTGCCAACTGGCCCCTCCTGAAACTGCAAACCCCAGGATTCCAGAGGATGTTGAAAGTGGAATCATTGCGCTATAACAGGCTAGTGCGGAAATGGCCATAGAATTGGTCAGTATATCCAAAGTGTGCCACTTTCTGCTCCCCAGACCCTTTCTGTGCCACTTTCTGTTTCCTAGCCCCCCTCTGTGTCTCTTTCTGCCCCCCAGCCACAGCAGCAGGAGAGATGCAAGGGCCGCATGAAATGACCTCGGGGGCTGGATTTGACCCACGGGTCTTATGTTTGAACATGCGCCCCAAGGTTGAGGAGATCTTAAGGAATGGTCTGTACTTAAATTTTCAATTCTGGAAGAAAGAGAACCGTAGAATATGGAACTGTGATTGCAAGTAAGTAAGAATTAGACTCTTGTTATCTTGATTACATAATACAGTTTTAACTGATGGGTGTAGCAGGGAATGGAAAGACAAATTCCTCATAGTAGGCTTATGCATTTGTATCTACCTTGTATTTATGGTTTAAAGGTTTTCCCCTTAACAGCTATCGATCTGCATGCCTTCAGCTTTTTTGCAAGTAAGTCTTGCCCTGGTACTTCACTGGGTACAGAGAAATTTTTATATGTATTGTACTCAGTTATGGAATATGATGTATTTTGGGTGGTTTTGTATCTGATTTAAATTTTCAAATCCTATAAAAGCATTGGCTGGAAGCCTGTATAAGCAACGCAGTCAAGTATACTTCAGTAAGTAAGTAAGTCCCGCAGTCTAACAGAAATGTCATTCAACCATGCTCTGATCGCTGGCAGAGTGGACCTCCTTCTCCCCATGTAGCTGAATCCTAATTAGAGTAGGTGTGAAGGGAGTTATTATTGTGGCAATAGAGTCAAAATCGTGACTAAGTAGCAATTGTGAACATGGAACAGTTTACTCATCCGCAGCTGTTTCATTGTCACGATCACTACGTAAGGCATTTCCGTACCACACTGTTATAGTGCTATTATTCCACTTTCAACATCCTATGGCATCCTGGGGTTTGCAGTTTAGAGAGGGCCATTTAGAATTCTCAGCCAGAGAGCTCTTTGGCCTCAGTAAACTACATACTCTGGAATTCTACAGGACGTTGAAAGTGGAATGATAGCACTATCACAATGTAGTGCAGAAATGCCCTTAGTCACAATTTTGACACTATTGCCATAATCATAACTTCCCTCCCAACTTATGGAAACATAGCTGGATGTTTCCCTGCTTCCCGCTCTCCACTGGCCAGGAAGTGGGTGGGCTGGTGGGTGGCAGAGGGTTTGGCAGTGAGAATGGAGACATGGCATAGTTCTGGCTGGCTGAACTGGCTGGCTGAACTTGGCCATTCATTTATAATGGAGTCCCATAGAACTCAAAGCTCAGTGGTGGACTAACACTGGGGCCTTCTACATCTGCCTTTTCAAGAAGGCTGTAGATAATACAACTCATGGCTGAAATTCTGCCTCAAATAGAAAGCCACAGAGTCATGGCAATGCTTTATTTCTCCATCTGAGCCCTGAAACTGGTCTTAAAAGCCAGGTACCCATTCTGAGCAATGGAGGTCTTGGGACAGGGGCTAGTCATATTGTCTTGCAGCTCCTGGCTTGTCAGCAACACAGACCTCCATTGCTTGGGATGGCTGACTGGCTTTTACAGTGGGCTTCAGGGTCATTTGCAGTCATAGCAATAGTTCCATGTTCACAAATGAGTATATGGCCCTTTCTGCAGCTTACCTTATTCCAGAGACATCCAGTGTGGGTCCTGGTGTTGTCTCTGTCAGGAGGGGAGCACGATAGGAGCATTCTCCTCTGTACTGTCTGTCTCCACAAATGAAGGAAGCACAATGATGCTGCCTCTTCCTTCTGCAGCACAGCCTGGTACTGTCCCAGGCTACACTGGGATAGGAAGTGCAGCCATTGCACTTCCAGGACCTCGGCAGAGCAGGTAAGTGCAGGCAGGTGTCAGGAGGGCTGCGTGATCACTGGTCATTGACAGGGAAAACCCATCAATGATTTGTAGTGTGATCACATGGCCTGGAGACAAAAGAAGGATGGGACCTGGACAACATCATGTAGAACCATCATCTGGGTCCCACCCTTCTTCTGTCCCCAGTGGGGGATGACGACATCCTGTGGAAAGGGCCTATGATGTCCTAAGTCCAACTTAACTGACTAAGAAGATGCTTGCCCTTGTTCCTCTAATCAAGTGTTGAGTGAAGAGAAAAACTGTGGGATGGTTAACAATGGACGTGGGGCATTCTGCATTTTTCACCTGCATGTCTCTATTGAAACCAAAAATCAGTCCAATCACCCCCCTCCGTCCATTGTATATGATTTGGAAAGTTCCACATTCAAACATGAAATGCTTCTAGGTGCTTCATATCCAGTTTGTTTCCCACTCAGCCAATCATTTTCAACAACTTCACCATAACCACCCCCACAAAGTCACTTAGCATATTCCAGTTCAGGGTAATTAAATCAACCGGTTAATTAGTTCAAAACGAGATGGATAACCAGTGAAGCATCTTTAATCTCAGTGTCCCTAAGTATTAGTATCAGTATATATAATTTTACCACAGAGCGTAAAATTACAGTATCCTCTCTTTTCAGTCAAACTGGAACAGTGATGCTAATTTGCATGTACTTGATATACCTCCACAATGCCTTGCTCTTCCACTTCATTATGGCATGGTCATCATCCTGATTTATTGAAGGTTATGGAAGTAGACAGCAAGCTCTGGCAGATTCTACCAAACTGGTAAGCCTTAGGCCATGGCCCTGATGATAGACTGCATGTTTGCTATGTGACAACCAGATTAGCCGAATTCAGGCCCTTTCCGCACCTTACCTTTGTCCGGTGCTGGGGCGTGGGGATCACGCGAGCAGCCTCTTGTGAGAGGCTCTTGCATCCCTGCTGCTTTGGCTCCGCATGAGCTGCCGGCTGGCCGGCAGGCAATGTGAGGGCTCTGCCTCTTCCTTCCGCAGTGCAGCCGGGCATTTTCCGAGGCTGCGCTGGGGGAGGAAGCGTGAGGGCCGGGGTTCCGGAGCTCCACACACAAGGTAAGTGCCTGTGGAGCAATGTGCGACTGCGCACCATTTCCAGCTACAAGCCGAAAAGGAAATAGTGCGTGATCGGTGCCTGCCAGCCCCGGCAGCGTCAAGTGATTGCAAGGAGGTCGTCTGAAATGCTCTTTGCAATCCCACGATGTTCCAGAGGCAAATGCCATGTGGAAAGGGTCACAGAGAGGTTTATCACTAGAAGCTTGGCCATCAGAAGATGAATTACCCACCAATACCACTATAAACAAGATGATGGTGTGAAAAATAGCACTCTATCCTGATAGATAGACTACTTGCTCTAATGAAATTATGCATTTTCACTGTATTAAAGGTATAAGCTTAAAGCACTCTTGAAGAAGTGTAACAGGGAAAGGTAATTTACCCTTGCTAGATTTCAAATGGTGCCATGTACTATTTTAGGTGGGTAATAGATTATCTAAGGCAGAGCTTTTCAAACAGCGTGTCACAACACATTTGTGTGTTGGTTGCAGTGTGTAGGTGTATTGTGCAAACAGAATGAGTGAAAGGGCTGCCTCTCCTGCTGCCATGGCAGGCCAGGCCCGGGTGAAGGGGCTGCCTCCACTTACTGAATAACTTACTGAATTACTGTGTCGCGAAATGATGCATGTCTAAAAAGTGTGTCACAACATAGAATGTTTGGAAATCTCTGATCTAAGGGTAAGACTAGATGATACACTTACTATGTATTTAGATGAGTTGCTCCAATAAATAGTGAGAGATCTCTGTTTGTCATGGCATGCGATTGTTCTCATCTGTATTTTTTTTTCCAGTTAATATGCTTTGTTTTGTGATTTGTTATTGATAGGTCATCATGGACTTAATTTGCAAATCGAATTTCTTAGGCACACATCTATGAAGAAATCCCATGGTGGTAGGGGAAATGGGTTAATTGTAGGGAACACAATCACTTTAATGTCTAATTTGACCTTAAGATTCCATATTATTTGGGTCTCTGTTCTTGTGGAGCTAATCAGGCTGAAAATCTTCTTTGCTACTTTTCTGACTGGTGTGGCATGTAAGAACAAAATATCTTGCTGACTTGCTAAAAGCCATGTGCTAAAAGGCACTTCGAAAGAGAAATTATTTGCATTCCAGTAGTTCTTCCAGGACAATGAAAAGAGCTGTTATTTATTAAACTGACATTGGACAAGGCACAAGTGGCATTTATTAAGATCGATGGAATTTTGTTAGCAGATGTATGGAATATTTTTAATATACTGATTTTGCATTGGGGGATATTTTTAACTAGTAGTTTTGGTATTTTGTCTTGGCTACTGGCAAAATAAAAAAAATATATGGGAATGCATGCCACTGAAATCCAATAGACATGTTTCCAAGTGAAAGTCTTGAGGACGAACTTGCAAACTTCTGGAACTGGAGGAAAAAAGGTAACTATGATGTTTTGTTGTCATAAGCGGATGATATTAGTAGCATCCAGCACTTGTTATCTAATATATAAAAGTCAAAGTTTGTGAGTTTGTCTGTGTCACGCAGGCAAAGACCTCATATGATTGGCTTCCTGTAAAGATTCTATGGAATCTTGGGGTTGGCAGTTTAGGGAGGGGCCTTTAGAATTCCCAGGCAGAGAGCTCTTGGGCCTGGCTGGTTGCTGTGGAGATGAGGCTTAGCAGCAAGAAGGAGGAGGACAGTGTATTCCCTCAGAAACCAAACCTTTGTATGTTAACAACAGATTGGACTGGGGAATATGGAGAAAAGTTACAGGTGTTGGACAAGACAGCTTGAGGAATTGGAGACACAGGATCTCAAATCTTTCTATTACCTATGAGAACATAAAATCCCGGGAAACACCAGGTTAATAGACTAGTATTTAATATTTCTTAAATCATTTATAGATGGAGAAGAAAGTTTCCTTGGAAAGGTAGACAAGGAGAATGAGATATGCAGTCAGCCTTCCATATTTGCAATTTCACTTTTCCAGCTTTCATTATTCATGGATTATTTGCTACCACCTCTGCTCCTATCTTATGCCATTTTTAATAGGGACTGCAAGCCTCGTGAGCCTGAGAAACTACAGACGAGTCCCTATTAAAATTAGCATAAGGCAATAGTGCAGGTGGAAGCAAGCCACACCAGTTGCCCACTTCTGCTTTCCAAAGGAACCCGGATGCCTCAAAGCCATCCATGGTGGGTTCAATACACAGATCATACTTTTTTGTGTGTTAAATATGGTTGGGGGGCAGAGTTATTCATAGTTTTTCTGGTTTCATGGGGGTCTTGCACCCCAATGCCAGCAAAACTGGAGAGATTAATATCTATCTTTAGTTAAAAGGAAACATAAACAGGAATCTCATTTTGTATGTTGGAGTTAAGGGTGGGTGTTGTCTTGGAAAAGGTTGAAGGCAAGCAGGGTATAAAAAGAAGGTACCTTGTGGCACAATAAAGACTAGGCCGTTTGGTTTTGTATAACCTTCCCTAGACTACTGCCCTTTTCTTTAGTTGCATCTTGCTCCAGTTGGCCCAGGGCTTCTCACATCATCCTGACAATGTAGAACAAGGATCAGCATCTTACCTCTGTTGAAGAGGGCTGTAGTCCACAAATGCTTGTGCCAAAATAAACGGGGTAGTCTTGGGTAAGGGTAAACTGGGTAAAGGGCCACAAGACTCCATTTTATACTGATTAATACACCTCTCTTTTTAAGTGGTTTCTAATCCCTTTGGAAGCCTTAAATGGCACAAGTGCCTTTAATTTTTTTACCTAAGGCTCTCCATAACAAACAGAGATTCAATGCTTCTTCCTTACTTTCACATTGCCATTACAGGAAAGTCTTCGTTTCCAGGAACAAGTGTTCCCAGCCATCAATTACAACAATAACAACCAAGTTTAGTGTTTGATAAATGATTAGCAGTTGCGTGGAGTTGTGGGTTTTTGGTTTTTTGTTTTGGTTGCTGCTGCTGTTGCATAAATTACAGACTAGGAAGGATTGAGCAACCACAGGCTGGCTAAAGAATTACACATCGCTCCTGGCAATTAGCCAGGGACTTTAGCATGCAAATGCTGAGATTGCTTAACAAGTCAAATATAGCCCTGGTCACCATGAGGAGTGACCCTCCTGTTGCCTAAGGAAGCTGCTCAGTTTCTCTTCAGTAACACGGGCTTTCGCTGTAAAGAATTGTGCAACTTGGTAGGGGTGGGAAGTGCTCTTTTTTGGTGTTTTTAGCAATACACATGGCAGGCATGGGAAAGGAATTTCAGTATATGCTGGGACTACAGCAAAAGGTTAAATGGTCACTCAGCTCCCACCACATGTCAATGTTCCAATATGAATCAGTCTCCCATGCTTATTTTTGAGTGAATGGTGAAAAGATGTCTCTGCTAGACTTGTCCTTAAAGTAGTTAGGCCCTAAGATCCAATTTGTCACATTAACACAGACAGGCTGCAGTCCAACATCTGCTCAGTGTAGTGTAAATATTCACACATGGAGATGTGCTACACAAAATGCACAAAGCACAACTTGCAAAGACAAGGCACAGATGAACCTGCTTCTATCTTTATCAGTGGAATATGTCCTTTGCACAATGGTAATTTACTGGCCTCGCATGCATAGCATGACTTATGTGTGCATATGTCCCTAAGAGAATTCCAGCCACAGTGTGGAGATATGTGGACCTGTGAGTGCACAAGCTGAGAACTTTGAAAAATCTTCATTGAAGGTGTTTTTTTGTTGATAGTTCAAAACATCAGTACAAGTCAATGGTCAATGCAAGGTCTTCTATAATATAGGTTTCTCATGCCACCAAGGTAACATGAGTAGCCAGTCCTCTCCATGTGTATGTCCTCCATCCCTGAAATAAAGGACAGAGATCCTACAATGAGGAGATGGAGTGTCTCCTCCTCCTCCTCCTCCTCCTCCTCCTCATCTATTGGTGTTGGTGTCTTACATGGGCCTCTTCACAGCATCATTTGGACATTTAAGTCCAATACAGGACATCTGCATTCAGCTTAAAATTGCAAAAGCAGAACTGAGCATGTGGTGGCATTGTTTATGTATGTGTATTTGGTTGTGTGTTTGCATATTTGGGTGTGTATTCAGCTGCACACCATTTCCATTCAATGCAAGGACTGCATAGCATAAATCACCATATATGGCATTATCATTGATCAGGCTAAACAACTCTTGGGTTGAATGGCAACGCTGCACAATTGAATACACAGTTGGTGTAGAATTTCAACCATTTTGAGATCAGTCTTCCCTGACCAGATGCCCTCCAGGTGTCTTGGACCCCTGTTCTTATTAGCTCAACGTAGCATGACCAGTATGCAGTGAGAGAAGAGTTGTAGTTCACAACATTCTGAGGCCGTTCAGACTAATAAGACTATGCTGAGAAGTGGCCCATAAGTTTCAGAAAGAAGTGCATAAATGAGCGATGACAAATCCATGAAAGTTAAGATGAGTCACAGAGAAACTATAAATGTAATCAAGTGTAAAGGCTTTGTTGGTTGTAATGCTCATGTTCTTACCTCAGGCCTCAACACATCACTTTATGGTGAAGGCATTTCTCAACCCCAGCCCAACTCGAAAGAGAGGGGGGAAAGTATGACTTGTGGCCAATTTAAGCTCATATTTTTTCATGCCAAAGAACCTGATTTTGCAAGCAGGTACGGGATCCGTTTGAGGGATTAAGAATTACTCATTGCCTGTAAGGCTTTCAGAAGAATGACGACTACTTCTGTCCTCAGGTGATGTGTCTGACGGTGCAACTGACAACCTCACTCAATTTAGGGCTGCTTCATATACAAGGCAGGACAGAGAGGGACTTTCCAGGAAAAAATATACGGTATATGCTGTCATGTGTGAAAGTGACACAAGCAGCATTTGCGCCAGAGACAATTGCTGCTGGATCAAATTTTACAGCTGCTAAGTTTTTTAAAAACTATATTTCATATTGTGGTTTTAAAATTTATTGATGATACTGTTTTTAACATGTAGTTTTGCTTCTCTCTCACTCTTTCTCTCGCTCAATGTATTTTGTATTTTGTATTTTGTATTTTTTTTTGTCTTGTGAAGTCACTCTGTGTGTGGGCAGAAGAGCAGGGTATAAATAAATTACTTTTGCTACTACCACCATCTCATTCCACCCCCAAGCATTTACATAGTGGGGATAGCTCTCTAAATATTCTGCAGATTAAAATCCTGAGACACTGTGCAAATTAACTACAGGTGGACATACATCTAGGGGGAAAGAGGCTCCAGGACTAATAAATAAGCAGTGAAAAGGGGCAGATTTTGAGACTTGTTGCTCAGCTGTTTCCCAAACAGTGCAGAGGTGCAAAGATTTCCTGTTAACTCTCACATTGCCTGGGAAGAAAAGAATAGTGCAAAAAATGAACTGTGTCACCGTTTCAGTTAGTTTTGTGGGGCTGGCAAAGCAAGGTGCTATGTCTGGCAGGACAGATGGCAATGGGGTTAGAAAAGTTGTGCTTTGCCAGCCCCTTAAAGCTGACTGGGCTGGAGGGGGCAACTACATAGCTGTTTCTTTAATGTGGGCTTAACTTCAGAATCTCTCAGCTCTTCCTGCTGTTTGGGAAATGACTGAATAGCAATCAACAGGAAGCTGCATGTATATAAGAGAACAAATGTGCATATCTGTGGATCTTTAAGAATGGTAGCTCTATATGGTGTACATGAGAGAGATGAGGGATGTTGCATTGTTTTTTATATTTTGTACCTCTGATGGCAGCAGACCAGCAAAGTTTAGGCAGTCAGAAGGAAAGGTAGCCCCCTCCAGCTGAAAGAGGGTCTCCTGCTATGGGATAGCCTTACTTGCTGGGGATGATGGGGAATGTAGTCCAACATATTTGAAGGGCAAATGTATGGGGAATGCTGAGCTACAGTACAGATGGCCAGATGTGAATAATAAAGCCATCATCCATGGTGCCCTGCACAGTATATTGAAATGTTTTCAACTCCTATAGCATAAAAGAATCATTTTGCTGTGCACGAAATGCCAACACCACAAGGGTAGAAGTAACTTCTTAACAAAATGCTGATGACTAGCAAGGTACTTCTGAAATGACAGTTCGTATTTTTAAAAGCAAAACTTGTTTTGGAAGCAAAATTGTTGAGTTGAACACTACAAGGAGTGGAGGTGAGAGACAGTATTGGGCAACCCACTGGGTCAAAGTAGAATGAACCAGGTCTATTCCTGGTGACAGGATTATCCATTAATTTAATTTTTAAATTGTGTGGATTTTTTTTAAAAGAATATTTACATTCTACTCAAGTTGTATATGCTATTGAGATTTTTCTTTTTGCATGTATTAGAACACAGAAAAGCCATGAAATCACAACCAAAGCAACTTTAATCAGCCAAATCCATAACAAAACATAGACCTGAATCCTATTGTTAGTCCTCTATTAGAGTAGACCCACTGCATTAACAGATTTTACCTGCATGTTGGCTTGTCACTCAACAATTAATACAGTGGATCAGCTGCAGCTGGGACTACTCAATAGGATCCATGGCATAACACTGAAATATTGGAACATTTAGAATATTAGAGGCAGCAACAAAACTTAAACAAACAGCAAAATCAAAAATCAAAAGCAAGTAATAGACTACCTGAGAAAGAAAGAGAGATTCTTAATTGGAGGTTTTAAAAGCAGAATTTGAATGGGAACCTCTCCGGGGTGCTTTAGCTGTAGATTCCTGCATGGCAGAGGCTTGGGCTACATGGTCTCTAGGGTTTCTTCCAACAGTTCTATGATTTTAAGGCTAAATGCCTCTTGGAAAAACGAAGACCTTTGCCCGGTTTCTAAATGCCTCTGATGAAGATACCAGGCCAATTCCTCTTGGGAAAGCTTTCTATAGGGTATGTCTTTGTGGGGCCAGTCTTGCTTGTCAAGTTAACCCAGGATTTCTTCAGATAGCAATACAGCTATGTATTAATGAAGCAGAAGCATTCCTAGGTAATACTTCTTTATTAGAAAATATGATAACAGAGACAGAAATAGCATGATAAGAATAGGAATAGGTTCCTACACTACAAAAAAGAAGAGCAGTCCAATATGTTTTAGCAGACTTTTTCTTCAAAAGTAACAAAATATACAGGTGAAATGAAACAAGCTGGTCAGGTATGCCTTGCACAAGCAAACACAATATTTCCAGCCTTCTAAAGATCACCTGAAAATTTCTTCCAAAGTACATCCAGGGAACACTTTTCCCTTCAACAGCCTTCACTTTTCTTTTGATTTTCCATTCTGCTGGCCATGATGATGAGGCATGTTTTCTCTGTGTTTTGCTATCCATATGTGCTCATGCGGGATTATGGAGGCAGCTGCTGTTTACCTCACCTGTTGTAGGCAGGCACACACAACTTCAGTAGGATCAGTTGAAGCAGAATTCCACTCTTTCAGGGTTTGTATTTCAAAGTTTTATTTCAAAGTTTTATTTCATTGTTTACTTTCAGCATGCTGCTGCAACTCACCACCAAAGGCCTGTGTTCTTTGAGCCCTTCTTTTCCAATGGCCCAATACTGATGCTGCTAAAAAACTTCCATTTAGACAGAAGATAAGGAAGAAAAGGGGTGTCTTGGTATGCTTGTAACCTTCCAAAGTGTGTCTGTTTTGTAAAGAGCTTCAAGGCTAGATTAGTGAAGGTACAACTGGAATAAGTGATCCTGGGCCTTTAGTGTGCAGGATCTCCATGTTGCTGCTGGTAGCAAATACGCACATGCATCTGCACAACACACACACACAGAGTTCTTGTTTTGTGACAGTGGCAAGTCAAGAGAGATAGGCTCCTGGGGAGAAAGTGTGAATTTGTGGCTCTTTCCGCCCTCCCTGCCCCCAACCCGCAATGGCCACAGGACCATGACAGGATTGCAACGATAGTTCTGCATGACATCATCATGATCCTGTCATGATCGCATTGCCCTCTGTTGCAATCATGGATTACATCATTGATGGGTTTCTCCCATCAATAACACATGATTGCACAGTCCTCCCACCTCCCTCCCACACTTATCTGCTGTGCATAATGGCATGAAGTGCAAAGGCTGTGCTTCCTTCCCCAGCACAGCCTGGGAAACTGCTGGGCTGCACTGTGGAAGGGAGGGGCAGAGCCATTGCACTTCCTCCCATCCAGCAGGCGGCTGGTGTGGAGGGGAGTGCTTCTGTCATGCTCCCCTCCCAGGAGAGGCTTTTCCTGGATCCCCACGCCATGGCTTTGAGAACAAGTAAGGTGCAGAAAAGATATTATCTTTCCACATCCTATCCAAGAATTGGTAGCATTTTTAATCTCCCTTGCCTCATTTTCCAAGTGTTAATGAGTGAAGAGGTGGTTGCCACACTGGGGATCACTGCCTTTGAGACTTTGCCTTGGTCAGGCCAAATTGAGTGGTGGGGGTGCCCGAAGCCACTTCTTCCTCACGTCTGAATGGGACTAAGAGAGTTCATCTTGACTTGAAAGCGCCAAGACAACAGTCAGACACCAGAGCCTGCACACCTGTGCAAAGAAGCTTCCCTTTCTGAAATGGCTCCAGGGTCCACCTCAATCTGGCCTTAATGACTCTAGTCCACCAGGATTCCCCCCAAGGAACAGTTCCTTGTGATGTTACTCACCAGCTCAGAAGCCCATGCCCAATCACTGTGGTAGATTTTGCACTTTCAAAAGGGCGTAAAAAAATGGCAACAAATGAAATGATTAATGCATGAATATTCATGGTGCTATTTTAAAAATAAGAAGGCGGGCGACCCACCTGAACTGGGTAGTGGGTGTAGTGGGGAGGGAGCGAGGGCACCAGCATGATGGCTGACTCAGCATTTGCTTGACTGGCACAGATATCTTCCACTTCAGTGGGAAAGGCAGGCACAGTATGCAGATTCCTCCTGCCATTTACTCTAGGCATGTGGAAGATCTTCCTCTTCCAATCCTCACCTTATGCATCTGCAGTGGCTCAAAGAACATCTGCAATAAATATGCAATACCAAAAAGGAGAACAGTTTAATGGATTTGACTTTAGTACATTTTGATGTATGATCTTTTTTTTTTTTAAAAAAAACGAGTTTGCTTTAAAGAAAACACACACAACTTCTGAAGATATAGGCTGGCACCCTGAAGCTGTCTGCACCTGGTCTAAAAAGGTATTTGTGCATGTTAAGTCCCTTTTTGGATCCGGTGCAGACAGCTATTCTCTTACTCTTGTGCCCCATCCAAAAACCTTGTTTGCTCAGCAGCTGTCAATTCTGACTTTCAGTGCAAATGCTTACAGTGGTGAAGGGAAGCAGAGAGAAGGTAGTTCAGACTATGAAGATCTGAGCTCCTAGGGGAAGGAAATTGGGGGTGCGTTCTATTTGAAAGTGCACCCTCATTTCTACTCCACAACTGAGCTGAGGCCAGCTGCTTCCCTATGGCCTGAATTGCTTCCCTCCATTTACCCAGCAGAAAGTGATAGCAGCAGGGGCCCCTTGATGGCTGCTTGGCAGTGGGAGGATGCGGAATTGTGTGTGTGTGGAGATATGCACACATGTAGGATTGTGGCAAGTGCACCACAGCTGTATCTCATTTACCTTCAGTTGCTTTCTTGCCAAATGACATCGTAAAGGGTAGGAAGAGACAGAGAGGCTGGGGTGGGAAGGAAGAGAATGGGGTAAGTTGAGGTAAGCTACAGGTGGTGTCTTCTATTCAACTCAACTAAGTGTACCCATGTGCAGGGATGCCTTGGTGCATGTCCTGTTCATTTCAGTGGGGGCTTCTGGGCCCTGTTCATGGATGATGAACCACCTAGTGGCTGGCATGGTGTTAACCTTATGCCTACATATGTTTATTTTTCATTGCTGTGGGGATTGATATTCTCTTCCTCCACAACCAAATCCTGCCTGGACCCACCATAGAGCTAAGCTCTCCCCAGCCATTGTGGCGGAGAGCAGGAGAGACTGCAAAAGTTTGTGGCTATGTCGCCATTGCCAGACAAAATGATTACATCAACCACTGAGACCTCTGGAGGATCCCACAGATCCCACTGATGTAGTTATTTTGCATCTGGCTACAGTGACATAACCAGATGCTTCCGAGATCTCCCCCCTCCACTCTCTTCTGGGCATAGAATGGCCATGGCTCTATGGTTAGTTCAGGGGGTGTTAAATGACTTAGCATAGCATAGGTTTACTTGTAGTAAGCTACAAAGAACCATGCAATATTGCAGCCAAGATTAGAAATAGGGAAAATTTTCCCCCTCTGGAGCAGCAGCAGACAGTTTCCCCAGTAGCATTGAATGTCAGCAATACACCTATATGGAGAAAATAAATGTCTAAATTCTGTTAGCCCTGATTTTGCTGTTATGTACCTTCAAGTTGTTTCCAACTTCTGGTGATCCTAAGAAATCTATTACAGGGTTTTCTTGGCAAAACTCATTCAGAGGGGATTTGCCTTTGCCTTCCTCTAAGGCTGAGAGAGTGTGACTTGCTGGAAAAATTACTTTTGGGGAAGACATTCTCAGAGTCCCCCAGTGAGCATGTCCACTAGCTATGTTCTCTGTGGGATTCTCGAGATGTAGTCCCAAAAAGTAACATTTCCAAACTTTGTCCCATGACTATCTGTGTACATATGCATCCTCTGTTAGAATAAGACAGAGCTCCTTTCTTGATAAAAAGAGAACATTTTTTCTGGTTCCCACTAAGCCATAAAATTCATTGGTTGACTTTGGCCTCATCACTCTCTCCTAGCCTGATCTACCTCACATAAGCCATTTCCGCACGAGGCTGTTATAGCACTATGATTCCACTTTCAACATCCCATGGCATTCTGGGATTTGCAGTTTCAGGAGGGGCCGGCTGGCCCCTCCTGAAACTGCAAACCCCAGGATGCCATAGGATGTTGAAAGTGGAATCATAGCGCTATAACAGCCTCGTGCGGAAATGGCCTTGGTTTGCACTCTGGGTCCCCGTTCTCCACTGTATACCTCAGCCCTTTTCCCGTAGCCACACACACACACATTTTGATATTTGCCATTTTCCCACTTTTGTGAGGGTCTTGCACCTCTAACCCTAGTGAATCTGAAGGGCTCACTGTAGGTATTTGGGAAAGGTTTGTCTTACACCTGCCTGCTGGTTGGCTTTTAAAGAGCCTGTTACAAAAGAAAAGAAGCACCTACCCTAATTTATTGTTACTGTTGTGTGCCTTGGAGTCATTTCTGACTTAGAGCGACCCTGTGATGAACCTATGATGGTATTTTCTTGGCAAGATTTTTTCAGAGGGGGGTTGCTTTTGCTTTCCTCTGAGGCTGAGAGAGTGTGACTTGCCCAAGGTCACACAGTGAGTTTCCATGACTAAGTAGGGATTTGAACCCTGGTTTCCAGAATTGTAGTACAGCACTCCATCACTCCACCACACTGGCTCACCCTTATTTATCACTATAGATATGGCGGGAAGGCAGGGATTCAAAGTCAGACTCGAAGTGCTATGCATTCAAATCCTGGATGGGAAAATGCATGACTTACACAATCCTCCACAGTAATTTTTTAAAAATAAAAATCTTCAAATTCTTTCCATCCAGTTTATGAAGATTTTTTAAAATTTTTGAAAGACTCTCCAATAGGGTTGCCAGGTTAGTACCATCCCAGGCCCTGAAATTGCTGAACTGAGACGTGAGACCTAGTGATGATCTCACAGGACTCAGGTCCTGGGTATGTCATCCAGTCTGATAGATTAAGAATCAGACTTAGCTGGTTCAGAGTATGCCATTCATATGGCCGGGGCTGGGAGAACCCAAGTCTAACAAAGGAGAACACACACACACACACACACACACACGAGCCTGGAGATCTGGGAATCCTATTCGCAAACCAACTGCAGTAACAATAGATACATAAATAAAAATAATAAAAATTTAAAAACCCACATTGATTTCTACATGAAAGTAAGAGGTTGGTGCTGATACATTTTTACTTTTTTGACACTGCATTGTGACTCACAAACTGCCTCCACCCAGCCAAGGATGGGTGGTGAGCTGGGTAATATCACCATTTCTTTTTTTTTGAAAACAGCATACAATACAGATTGCTCACTCTCCTTGTAGCAAGAAGAGTGACTACAAGGGAAATGAAGACAGGGCGGGCTGGTTCCAAGAAAGCAGGTGTCAAAAGGAAGGCCACATGGATGATGACGAAACAGATTTCAAGCAGCTTGAGAAAATTCCTGCAGGAAGAAATCATCGTAGTTGTGAAGGTGGAATGGACTCAGAATTTCTCAGAGCTCCATGTATGGCTATCCTCCCAGACAATGGCATCATTTGGCATCCAAAGCACTGAGATGACAAAGCTATAGGTTTATTTGCTTCCTAGGATTAAGCAAACCTTCAACTGGGGGAGGAAGGAATGCTAATGTATGATGTTAAGTAATGGGAGGGAAGTACCAATACTCTTTCACCCTATGAATAGTTTTGCCAGGCCTGAAGTATCCCAAGTCCTGAAATTTCATAGCCAAAGCCTAAGATCTAGGTCTCTCTCACAGCACACAACTGCAGTTGGCCCTCCTCATTTGTCAGTTTAACTTTCACATATTTGATTTGTCAATTTCTCCAACTCCTGTCCCTCACCTCAGGTGCTTCTCTTGTGGGGGTTCCTTTGCTCTCAGTGGCTCTGATCAGACCATGCAGCTCTTTTAAAACCTACTCCTGGTCCTTCTCCTCCTCCTCTGCCAGCTGCTGCCCGGTCAGCTAGGGATGGCTTGTAGCCCAATTTCTCAGCACCACAAATCCCCTCCTGATGACCCTCTACACCCAAGGAAAGACCAGCAAGAGAGAGGCAGTATAAGTTCACCATGCCAATCACCCTCTCTCCCTCTTCTTTCCCAGATCTGGTTTGGACCCTGAGTGCCTGTTCTCCCCACCATACCCTGCCCCCGTCTTCCACCCTCTACATGGACATGCACACACACACACACTGATAGTTGTGATTTTTCCCTTTTGTAGGAGCCAGGCACCCCTAACCCTAGCGAGTCTGGACAGTGAAATGTATATCACTACAATGAAACTTGCATAGCTATGCATGGCTATGGCTGCATTTTATGGAGTTCTGAGTTGTAATTCAGTGGAGCATTAGAGCCCCCTGGCAGAGAATTCACAACACTTCATTAAACTACAAATCCTATGATTCCATAGGATGCTGCTTTGGCAGTTAAAGTAGGATCAGAGTGCTATAAATGGGTAGCATGAAAGCAATTCTAGGGAGAAGGTAAACTCTGCCTTGGCTTAGGGTGCAACTGGCTGCTTTAGGCCAAAGCCAAAAAAAGTTTTCCTATGAGGACGGGAAGCACACAAAACCAGGGCTGGAAGCTTCATTTAGCTTCTAGGCTACACATTTTCTGTCTTTGGCCTATGTCTTAGCAGAACAAATATGAAAAGTGAGAGCTGCTGATTGGCTTCTAAGGTGGTGTCTTAAGATATCCACATCCCAAATCACTTGGGTTTTGCATGTCTAAAGCAGGGATGGACAACCCTTGAGGGTTAGAGGACCATGTGGCCACTTAGGACACCTTGGAAGGCTGCACACTTTACTCTCAAAATTAATTTTTATTCCCAAATGCCTTGTCGAAAGAGCAATTTTGCATCCCCCAGGACATTTTAAAATGTCATCCAGAAGTGGCTTGCAAGTTTGGGAACATGCAGTCCAAAAAGGCTTTATTGGGGAAAACAAGTATTCGCTTGCAACCTTTTTGGACCACGTAGGATCCTCTTTGTGCTACACTTTCCCTGTCCTGGTATAAGGGACTGTCTCTGCCCAGAAGAACATCCATGGTTGGATAAATTGGTATTGAGAAAAGACCCTGATTGCAATGACATCTGAAACATGGTTGTGAACTCATGGACCAAGACTTTTTCAGTGGTGGCAAGTGAGCTGTGGATCTCTCTGTCATATGAGATCCAGATAATTTCTTTTCATTGTGCTGTTAAGGATAAGTACAGAACAATGTTGTTAAAACAAAATTGTCGAGATGTGCAGTGGCTAATCTAATTCCATAGGATGTTGCCACAGCAGTTAAAGTGGAATCATAGTGCTACATTTGTGGAGTGAGAACTTACCTGTTCTTTGTAGCATGAGTTAAAAGGGTGGTGAAGCAAATCAGTGTAGGTAACTATGGATGAGTCTGATTTATTTTGTGGTGGTTGTTGTTCCACTCTTAGTTACTGGCGTCTCTGGTTGTGAGGAAGACCTATCCCTCCATACATTGATTCAGTATTTTGTCACTACTTCCTGATCCTTTGTTGAAGGAAATGGATACTCTGATTATTCTTATAGTCTTAAAATGTTTATTCATGCTGATAATGGTGTTGTTTCAAGCAGATCAATAGAACATTTCCTCCTGTCTTGAAATTGTTCTCTATCTCTTAGGAGGAAATAATTCTGACAGACATGAAGACTGAGTTGCTTTTAAGGACACAAAGCCATTGATTGAATGCAATTTCATATCTTATTATAAAAAGCCCCACCCAACCTAGTCATCATATGCATGCACAGAAATGTAACTTCAGCAGTAACTTCACTTTGATAACAACAACCACAATGATACCCCCCCCCAGTACCAGAATTTGACAATAAAGCCGTTAATTTTATCAAATCTCCACTCAAACCCTTTCCCCCTCTCTTTCTGCTGAGTATATATCACCAGTACACCAAGGTTTGGAAAGCTACTTTTAAAACATTTGTGTAACTTGCTGGACACCCACCATGATTTGCTACCATTATTACCACAGATATTTGTTATTAATTATTTTTGTTGGCTTTTTGAAAAAATAGAAGTGATAAAAGAATGACACACAAGTTGAAAAATTCTGCTCACAATGCCTCTAAAATGGCTCTAAAATTTCCTTAGTATATAGTTAACTGCCATCAAGTCAACTTTGGCTTGTGGAAAGATGTTTGGCTGAGAAACCACCAGGTCATTGTTTCCTCAACTGACCTGTTCAGGTCTTGCAGACTCAGGTCTGTGGCTTCCTTGATTGAGTCCATCTAGCTGTAATGTGGTCTTCCTCTTTTCCTACTGCCTTCTACCATACCAAGTATTGTTGTCTTTTCCTTGAGACATGTCTTCTCATGATATGGCCAACGTACAGCAGCCTCAGTTTAGTCATCTGGACTTCTAGGGAGAATTCAGGCTTGATTTCCCATTCAATTTGTCTTTTTAGCAGTCCACAGTATCCATAGAAATCTTCTCCATTATCACATTTCAAATGAGTTGATTTTCTTCCCATCAGCTTTCTTCACTATCCAGCTTTCACAACCATACATAGAAATTGGAAATATGATGGTATGGGCAATCCTAACTTTAGTATTCAATGAAACATCTTTATGCTTCAAGATCTTGTCTAATTTCTCCATAGCTGCCTTTCCAAAGTCTCAGTCTTCTTCTGATTTCTTGACTGCTCTCTCCATTCTGATTAATGACTGAGCCGAGGTATGGAAGATCTTGAACTATTTCAGTGTCTTTGTCATCTATTTTAAGCTTATGTAAATCATATTGTTCCCACTGATTATGTTACCTTTGTGATATAGCTTTGTAATATCCTTGTTACATGAAAAAGGCAATGAATTAGAGGTAACCAAATTACTTGTAACTCATTGTTTCCAAGCTCAATAACGACAAACAAATGTTCTTACTCTGAAGTAAAGTGAGTATGAATGTTATTTTTACCTTGAAAGATGTTCTCATAAAAAATGCACCAAAGTTGTAGTGAACATTTAGAAATGTATCAAACAAAATCTTTCTAAGTGTTTGTGCATGTGTTAGTGTGTATAATTTTGGAGAAACTGGGTTTCTTAAGGTCTGAAAATGATGACCAAAGGGGAAAAAAAAAAGCAAGGAAGACAAACCTGTAGCTAAAAAGTTCACACTCACGATGACACTCTGCAGTGCAGGGCAGAGCACTGATTAATTTCAAGTGCCATAGACTGCTAATACAGATTCTCATTTCCCTCAAAGTCTAATCACTTGGAAAAGCCCCAAGCCATTACGACACATGAGAATGCATGGCAGGGGGAAAAAACAATTTTCGAAATCTACAAGTCATCAGTATAGGTTACTGGTGTAAAAGCTTACCACATGATGAGTTGGCTGTTTCAATTGAATCAGTGATGACGAGGCAGTTTCTTAGTTATGTTGATTCCATATTGTTCTTTCAGAGATGGGCAATTTATGTCTCTTAATCTAATAATGGCAAAAGATTACTGCAAATGAGTTCTGATTTCAGGTGAAAGCAGTCTCTCTCTCTCTCAGTAGGGGGAAGAGGGAGCTGAGAGTTTGCTGAGGAGTCAATGCAGATGTTGGGTCTGTGGTATATTATGGTCATTCTAAAAACTGAATGAGCAAACATGTGAAGTAAGGGAGTATGCTAATCCTCCCCACTCTGTCATAATTCCATTGGCCATGCACATATTAGACATGACAGTTTGAGGAGGAGAACTTCTTTTATATGAAGAGGCTCTCCAGATTCTGGAAAATCAGAGTTCCCAACTGCATGAAGAGTCTTCACATATAGTGGAGGCTCTTCAATTCAGAAAGTCACCAATCACATGAGGAGGGTGACTGGAAATTATGATGGAGGAGGCAGAGACAGTGCACTTGTCATCCTTCCACAGCCACTTCTTTCAGGTTTTAGAGCACCTGAATAGCACTTCCCATCTTGTTTCTGAGAAATTTTGCATGAGTCAGTTACCTATTCCAACTCCACAAGAAAGGTAGATGAATTGTCAATTACCCTTAAGCACTTTCTCCTTTTACCAACATTCCAAACATTCCTCAACAGTATCATTCAATTTTGTCATAAATAAATATATATGGGAAATTCCAGGTTTGTACTGGGGAGGAGTAATTCTATGACTTTCCCATACAACTACCCCCTGTGCAGTTGTAGCTGATGGCTTACATTTCAGATGAGCAGTAAATCCACCCTGTGTTCTAATCCAGACTTTGAAGGAGCTATCCAAGGTGCTGAAGCCTATCTCTAAAATAGGCTCAGCACCTCAGATGTTTAAAGTTTGGACCGATATGCATAAAAATTTCACTGGCCCACTGACATGGAAGCCACCAGCTTCTGCCAGTCTATTGTCTGAATCCCACATGGATTATGAGAGTTTTGCAGCTAGTGGGTCTTTCATGTACCTATATGACCTTATGTTATAGCCACTGATGATGGTCTACCTATATAGGGGATAGGAGATTTGTACAGAAACGTCTTAACCACAGGAAGGGTATATTTTTTAAAGCTCCCTTAGAAGGAAAGCAGGACTATATCACAAATGACATCTCTGTGTTATTAACAACTAGTGCAATGTTTTGTGAACTTAAGCATATTGACCTTGAGAAACATAGGATGTTGTTCAACTCCAGATGTTGTTCGGCTTTAGTTCCCATAAACCCCAGCCAGAACAACCAATGTTCAGAGATGATAGATGTTATAGCACTTTTCTTCTATTTTAATCTATTTCCCAGTTTCTCAGTTAAGTTAAGGTAACCATAGAATCATAGCACCTTAGATCAGGGGTGGGGGCACATGGACCATCTAGTCCAATCTACTGCCATACTGGAAAACCCAAATACAAGGAAGAAAGGGAATGATCCAGTTCAAGGACTATCTGGGCAAATACAAGCTCCTTCCTAGAACAGATGCCAAGGGTTGTCATTGCCTATATGGGCACTGACCCCAAAGCAGCAGTTTCTTCCTTCATGGCGTCTGGCTTTATGTGTAGAGGGAAATTATTTCTGGATGAGCATTTAATCAACTAATTTCCCGGTTGAAATCTGAAGAGGAACTTACTATTATTTTTTTGTACTATAGCACTAAGAATCTCCTAGCAAGCAAGACTGTATTGACAAGGGGATGGTGGGACTGGCTGCCCTGGGGGAGTGGCCCTGCTGCTTGGAGAATTCTGAGAGTTGTATTCCAGAAAAGTTACTCTTCCAAGCTGTGAGATGAAGTACTGTAGGTCAGAGATGGGTTCTGTGAGAATTAGGTGATGATAATGCTTCCAAGATATAATTTTTTTTGCCCTTTACTAGTGAATGTATGTGTCTGTGTGACTGTGTCCATCCTTTCTGTAAGTGGAATTTTTGTGTTTGAGCATACAAAGTTCCAGTCAATGTGGACTTGGAAATCTTCTTTAAGAGAAAGGGGAGAAACCCATCTCTCTCTCACTGTAACATTTAGCAGAAGTTATATCCACTAGGTTGAAATATTGAGCCAAAGTTAAGTCCTTTCAGACCCCACTGATTTGCATGGGAAAGAATTAAGCCAGTATTGGACTTTGGATGGATCATCACATCCAATAATTGTCACAGTATAAGTGAAATTGTTACCAGCAATGTCTCACAAATGCAGCCCTGGGGTTTCCAGAGATGTGGTTGTCAGTATGGAAGTTTCTCACAACTAGATATTCCATCTAAGCAGAGACAGAGAGAGAGAGAGAGAGGGAGAGGGAGAGAGAGACAATGAGTTAGGCTGGATGTCAAACACACACACACACACACACACACATTTATATAATTGGGTCCTGATGTGGTGGAATGAAGCACAAAATAGCCAACTGTAGATGGAGGGGGCACCTAAAACCGATCTCCTAAGTCATAAAGCAAAAATGAAATGACGAGCCTTTCTGCAGTACACTGTTACAGTGCTATTATTCCACTTTCAACATTCTGTGGAATTCTGGGGTTTGTAGTTTTCTGAGGCCAAAGAGCTCTCTGGCTGAGAATTCTAAATGCTCCTCCCTAAACTGAAAACCCCAGGATTCCATAGGATGTTGGAAGTGGAATAATAGCACTATAACAGTGCAGTGTGGAAAGGCCCTACAACTTTGTATGAGTAGAAGACTGTCATGTAGCAAGTGAAAGGCTCTAGTAGAACCCTGTTATGTTAATTTTCTACCTGCAGAGAGTTTGTGTTGAATTTTAATAAGTGATAGTTACTGGTTTGAGCACCGGATTACAGTCCTGGAGACCAGAGTTTGATTTCATGGAATCCATGAGAGGATCAGGCGCATCACATACTCTCAGCCTCAGAAGATCCTGTGATCGGTTCACTGCAGGGTCACCATGTCAGAAATGAGTTGAAGGCACACAACAACAACCATATCAGCCTTCAAGTACTGCTGAGGGGAGGCATTCAGAAGAGATTGTCTCTTATCTTCTGTCTGGGTTTTTATCATTCCTTCTACTGTTCCTTTCCTCTCTCATGTGGAGTAAGAGGTCTGCATCTATGTCATTCTAGTACATTTTACCCGTGACTTTATGCTCTGACCTTTAAATGGGGATATTGATATTATTTAAGTGCATTTTCTTTCCAAATTTGGATTTTAATGTGGATTTGATACAGTTAAAAAGCAGAAAACTTTTGCATGATGTAGGAAATTTGGTGGATAACTAAGTTTTGACCTCCACATTCACGCCACGGTGGTACAGGAATTCACAAAAATCAGATGTCCTCAAATATCCTGAGAAAAGATGCAAACTGTGTCCCTCGGGGGTCTTTTTCTGCAATACTTACAGGTACACACCCATGATTATGGGGGACTCCTAACTCTCATGCACCAGCTTAAAAGGAAAAACCTTCACTGAGTGAATTGTGGGGTATCTTCTGATCTGTCAGACTTCTGATCTATTAAGGATTAATTTTTTTTGTCCTAGCTGGTTTTTCTTTCTGTAAAAAACAAGCAGAAGTGGCTAAAACTGAAGGAGAATGTGTGCAGCCTTTAGAAATTACAATTAAGGAGTTAAGATGTCAGTGGCTCAAGTAACAAACCAAAGGCCCCTTTCCCCCCAGGAAATCTATTATAATAGGAACATTCTCTAGGATGCTAAGTTAATACTGAACAAAGCTGATGTCACTTTTGGAAGACACTGAGAGAGAGAGAGAGAGAGAGAGAGAGAGAGAGAGAGAGAGAGACAGAGACAGAGACAGAGACAGAGACAGACAGAGAAGAAAGACATAAGAAGAGAAGAGCCAGAAAAAAATCTTAATAATATCAGTTTACCAAAGTTCTCTAAACTATTTATCATTGCTGTTCTTTCTGATAGCGGTGCTAAGTGTTGTTGCGCAATTGAACCAGAATCCTCCTGGTCACTATGCTAGCATAACCTAGGCTATGCCAGTGTAAGTGCTTTCTCAGGAACTGTGCAAGAAGACATCTAGGATGTCTTTGCATAGTGGTTTTCTCTGGCTATGCAATGGCATCTGGACTATACTAAGGTGCAGCTTCACCTGCTTGCCACCAATGGTCACTTGAGGAGAGCTTCATGGCCAAGCAGAAATTTGAACCCAGCTGTCACCAGCTGAAACCCAGTATTCTAATCACTATACCACACTGTCCTTCTGTTCATGCTTATTTTGCTTCTTTGGGCTCAGTGCCTTTATAGACAAGGATCACACATGGCATCTGTTCTGGGAAGGAGCTGATGTACCTAGATAATTCTGAATGGTGTCATCCTGATTCTTCCTAGTGTCGCCTTGCATTGCATCCTGTATCTCCTTACACAATGCCTTTTCCCCAGCGGTTCAATAGTAGCTGGATGGCAACTCTGTCCATGGCCACTAATTGGTTATGGGGGGAAAACCCATGTACTGTCCAACTGCTGTTGTACAGGGGAAATGAAGCAACCTTTGCCCACCTGGATTATTACCTTAAATACAAGGATGGACCTTTACACTCTGTGAGCATTAATTATAATATCTTGTTTACAACTCTTCAGGTGACAATGCTGCAGAAGGCCTAACTTGTAGGTCTAGTTTTGTATAGATTCTGCAATGAGACAAGCCTGTGGTGTACTACAGTGTCCTGTCTTGAGGTAGAAGAGTTTAGATAGAATGGAAATCAGGGGCTTAGTGAATCTAAAGAACTCCTAGGTCTGCAGCAACATTATTATGTTTCAGAAGAGAGATTTTTGTTCAACACGTCAAACTCAAATTCCACACTACACCGTTATAGAACTATTATTCCACTTTCAACATCCCGTAGAATTCTGGGGTCTGTAGTTTACTGAGAATTCTAAAGGCCCCTCCTTAAACTGCAAACTCCAGGATTCCATAGGATGTTGAAACTGGAATAATAGCACTATAACAGCATAGTGCAGAAATGGCCTCTGTCTAACATGTAAGAGATTCCTAGCTACCAAGACTATCCCAAACTCTTTAATTCGTAGGCCATTATTTTTGTAGGAATTACCATTTTGACCAAACCACTTCCATTCTTCAGGCTTTGCAAGGATCCAAATTAGAAAGATTTGCTGCTATTCTGATGCACTATAACTGTAGCTTTATTAGTTAGCATTAATGAGCAGAGCATATAAAAACTGAACAGTGCTGGCAACGAGACAGGTCTTTGAAGAGGAAACACAGACAGAATGATGAGGGAACGTGCCTGGACTCAGAATATCAGAGAAAACTAGGAAACATGAAAAAGGAAAGGTGTGAACTCATGTATGCACAACATTATTATTTATGGAGAGCCTACAGCCATATAATACTAAACATAATATTATAAGCATGCAGAGTGAACATTCATAGAAAAAAGACGCTGGAAGGGGTCAGCGAGAAACTTCCAGAGAGAAGTTATGAAATGGAGCCTGCTTGGTTTGGAAGAATGAATACCCTCCAACATTTCATAGATGAAAACTAGGGCCATTTTCACACTACACTGTTGTAGTGCTATCATTCCACTTTCAACATTGTATGGAATCCTGGAGTTTGCAGTTTAGGGAGGGGTCTTTGAGGCCCCTCCCTAAACTGCAAACCCCAGGATTCCATATAACGTTGAAAGTGGAATGATAGTACTACAACAATCTAGTGCACAAATGGCCTTGCACAGATGTGCCCAAGCAACATCAGAGTGTGGTCAGGACGGCAAAAGTTATTAATGAGGAAGGGCACACAAGCCAGAAGAGACTGTAGTGGTTTGCTTTTGCCTGGGATTGCAAGGAAGGGCAAGACTCATCCCTGCCCCTCTTCCTTCTGCTGAGTTAACTTAGTGCAAACTTCTTTTGCACTTTGAACTCAGTTTGCACCTACAGAAGTAAGCAAAGGAATCCTAGGATCATAGAGTTGGAAGAGACTACAATGGTCATCGAGTCCAACCCCCTGCCATACAGGAACACACACTCAGAACAGCCCAAGCAAAAGGCTGTCCAGCTTCTGTTTAAAAATCTCCAAAGAAGGTGACTCCACCACACTCTGAGGCAGCATATTCCACTGTCAAATGGCTCTTACCATTGGGATGTTCATCCTAATGTTTAGATGAAATCTCTTTTCCTGTAGTTTGAATCCATTGCTCTGATGAAAGGGGAAAGTGGGAGGAAGAGAGGGAAACTGGGATATTTTAATAGCAAATGAAAAAGTGGGATGATAAAGGATTAATTAGGACTGTTTCTGACAAATTGGGAGAGTTGTTGGGTATGAGAGTAGGGAAGAAGGCAGAACTGTCCCTTGCTGCCCTGGGTTTTCTATATACATGGACACTGGAGTTTAACATGTGGGGAGTACATAGGTATGATGCTCTAACTTCATATGGAAAATACTGTGTTTTTCACAGTGATGGAAAAGGCAGAGCTGCTTTCTCAAAGTTATCCTCAAGACACAAAGGCTAGGCTTTAGACATGTCTGCTTCCTGATCTGTTTTTTTTCCCCTCAGAAAGTTCTGGATCACTCTGCTAGAAATCAGATGAGGAACACACTTTTGTTATCTTGACCACACTGTGCCTGGTCCCAAGTGTCCTGGTTTTCATCTGTGGAATGTCGGAGAGTATGGGAATCAGATTAGATTTTCAGTACAGACTCAGTCTGTGGGTTGACCTGACATTATCTGATAAGAGTTGTTTTTTTTGTTTTTAATTTTCAGAACACCCCTTGTGCAAAGTGGTAATGTAACATTTGGCCTCTTGAGCAAGTGGCCATGTACACAAGATACTATTTACTCAAGATATTTCCATGAGACACAATCAAGGTTACCTAATGAAGTTTGCAACTTAATGTTGCAAATACCCCACCTTGCGACAGGTGTTGCGTTCAAAGGAAACGTGCATAAGGCAGGGTAGGCAAAATATCAAATGTGCAGAGAGGAAATGGAGGCGAAGGAGAAGGAATCATAACGTGTATGTGTGTGTGTGTGTGTGTGTATACACAAGTAATACTGAGGGAAAAACAGTACACTGGTCATGTCCAGTATATAGTTGGGGAGTAACTGATTACAAACAACATTACATCATAAGTAACATTAATCCACTGCTTTCCTAGGAACTACAATATAACTAGGGCCATTTCCGCACTAGACTGTTATAGCGTTATGATTCCACTTTCAACCTCCTATGGAATCCTGGGGTTTGCAGTTTCGGGAGAGGCCAGCCGGCCCCTCCCGAAACTGCAAACCCCAGGATTCCATAGGAGGTTGAAAGTGGAATCATAGCACTATAATAGTCTAGTGTGGAAATGGCCTAGGTTATGGCAAGATTGTTACTTAATGAGGGATGATTTCACTTCCTTTGTCATGTGATAATGTAGTTACAAGGATGTGGCTTCCGCACTGACAGCTTGTATATTGAGCAAGGGGGTCCCTCTCCCCAGAATGGTAGGAGAGGAAGGAGCCCGATGTGTTGGGTCCATGAGCTGGCCGTGTTTCATTTTCTGTTCTGCTTGTCAGGGCAATGGTGAAATGGGCAGGGAAAAAGTATGTTTTGTACCAGAGAGCAGTGGACTGTAGCATCCAGTTTTTTCAAGTAACTGCAAGTGACTCTTTAGATCGGGGTGGGCAACTGTGCAGGGATCAGGGGCCAGTTTTCACTCAGATCCCCCTGCTGGCTGCTTCCCTCCTGTAAGCCCAAATACATCTGCTTTCCTTTGCCTTCATGCAGGGGTCCTGTGCCCCTAACCCTAGCAAATGTGGAGGGCCGACTGTATGATTAAACTATGGATCTTGGAAGCTAAGCAGGATCAGCCCTGATTAGGACTTGGATGGCAGACCACCAAGGAATACCTGTAGCTGTAGGCTATATTTCAGAGAAAGGAACTGGCAAAACCACCTTGGAGTGTTCCTTGCTTAAGAAACCCTTAGGAAATTCATAGGTCAGTAGGCAACTTGAAGGTATATACATGCAGACAGAAATAAAAGCAATCCAAAACATGAAGAAGAAAAAACAACATATATAGACAGTATAGCATATTATTAAGGGCTTCTCCCTTAAGTGATCAGCCCTTAAAGGGATGATGACAACCAAAACCCTTGCCTAAACCCCTGTCTCACACCTGCCTAAAAAAGATAGCAAGAGGATCACCAGTCTTTCTCTAGGAGGGGAGTTCCAGAGCCCAGAAGCAGCCATCAAGAAGGGCCTCTTCAGAAAGTCTCAAAGCAGGGGCAAACTATAGCCCTTCAGATAACCAGTATATCAGCGATGGTCTCTGACTCCCAATTGTTTTAAGAAGTTTGTTTGAATCACTGTCTCCTGTCAACTTATTTGCCAGATCCATGTGCAAATGGGAGCATCAGTGCTGCCTAGCAGTGAAATAAAACTTTATCAAGAGTGACTGCAACAATCTATGGTTTCAATAGACAGCAACTTTAAAACAATCTGCCACATCTCTCAGTCTTTGTGTTTGTTACTTGGAAATCTGACTGTTAACTAGTAGTCTGCTGGCTAATTTTACAAACTTTGTCTTACTGTGTACCCACGCTGCACAACTATATTGGTCTGCTACCATTTTAACTGTCATGGCTCCCTTCTATGGAACCCTGGGATTTCTAGTTTGGTGAAGGACTTGAGAATCTCTGCTATGCAGCTCTAGTACTGTTGTGAAAGGGATTGGAATAGAGCAGAGGTTCTCAAATTTTAAATGTCTGATGTTTTAGACTTCCACTCCCAGAAGTCCCAGCCAATATGTCCAAGGTTCAGGAATTCTGAGTTTGGGTCACCCCAAAATCTGGAGACCAAGATTTGAGAACTACTGGATTAGAATTCTCTCATAGATAGAATTCCAAGTACCCTCATGAAACTACAGATCCCAAGATTCTGTAGAACAGTTCAAGTGGTATCAAATGGCTATAATTGTACAGTGTGGGTGCCAAGAGAGCCCACCAATGATGTCAGTACCTCTGTTCAATAATGAGGAATAATTAGCTCAAAAATAGGAGGCCTGTGAGCGGGGGTGGTGGTGGTGGTAACTTGGTGTCACCTATGTTATATGGGGTAACTGCTAAAAGCGATCAGCCAGAAGACTTACAGTTCAATTTAGATGTGTTTTTATTGGGGGAAAATATAGATTGACACGCACAAAATAGTCACACACACAAGCAATCAGACAAGATTAGGGGTGGGCCAACTGAATCCTCGAATCCTCAAATCCTGGGCAAGGATTTGAGATTCCCAAATCCAAATCCCTGTGCCAAAATAGGCAAATGGAATCTTTTGAATCCGCCAGCTAAATAGATTGTTGGAGACCAGGACACCTGAAAACCAGGGAGACCGGGATGCCTGAAAACCTGGCAGACAGACACCTGAAAACCTGGGAGACTATACATACAAGGGAAGATAGTAAGCAGGTGAAGTTTTCCCTTGGAGTAATAAAGGCCTTTGCTAACAATTTCACAAATTACATCTGGGCTTGTATTCTAAGATATTTAAATGGAACATTGAATATTTAAGTTCAGTACTTGACTGGAAGCTACAGGCTTGAGATTTCAAGGACAGCTGAAACATTTCTTTGCATAGCTCGCCTGCAAACCTCTTTCAGACACAATTCTGGGGTTTGGAGTTTTACAAGGTGTCACAGCCTTCTCTGCCAAAGTGTGTTGGTGCACCATTGAACTACAAACCTCAGCATTGCATAAGGAGCTATGCAAAGAAAAGCCAGTTTTGACCTGGATTATCTCTGTACTGTAGTATGTGGCCCTGTTTACACAGACAGGAAAATGTGGGATTAATCCATATTTTCCTGCCTGTGTAGAAAGGGCCTTCATGTCATTTTCAATCTGGGGAGATCCTGAGGCAAAACTATGACAATTGTCCTGGCCAGATTTCTTCAGAGGGAGGTTTGCCTTTGCCTAGGCTTTTGCTAAGGCTGAGAGAGTGTATCTTGCCCAAGATTATCCTTCTTTCCCTTGCTTTTTAAATTCTTTTTAAAAAAAGGATTCAAGATTTGTGAGATTTGTGGATTCTCAGAACCTTCCAAGGGTTCAGAAAATTCTGGATTCATCCCATTCCTACACAAGACTAACTGAAAAGAATGGGAGTTAAGATGGATAGAGGAAAAAGGAAGGGATTAGGTCATATTTACAACCCAGAGAGAAGCAGGGAAAGATGAAATGGCTTGGGCTATTCACCCAAGGACAGCAGAAGTTCTGAGGGACAAAGTAGATCCCTGAAATCCAAATGCTGTAAGGGGGACCCAAAATTGAGGTCTCTTTATACCCAAAAATCTGCCCTGGATGCATGAGGTGTTGATGACTGTCTGTGTAAGCAAAAGTTTTGCAGGGTGGACAAAAGGTGACAGAATGGTTTGATGGTTTTTAATGTCTGAAGGAAGCTAGTTGATGATTTTAACATGTAGATGGCAAAAGGTTTTGATGGCTGTGTCATTGGGGACCCAGAAGAAGTCACAGGTGGGAGGATAAGACAATTATGGATTTAGTGGGAATCTTCCTGTTTTCCTGAGCCATTGCTGTCAAAACCAACAACTCCTCCTGTTTTGGAGTTTGTAACAAATATTAGGTGTCAGGGAGTTAATAGCTAATTTTATGGCTTTGTTTGTGTTTCTAGAGGAAATATGCACAGCAGGGGGATTTTGCTCTTCTCTTGGCAGGCTATTGTTTTTATTGAAAGGATTATCTTTTACAACTTGACCATTAACTCAGGTCTTCCTGGTTGAACTTATGACCTAGGGTCATGCTAAGACTTTTCTTCCTTCTTTGCATGGTCCTTTCCAGAGATAAATTGTATATGATTCGTATTTTATGCCAATTAAATATATCTGCCAATTAATGTATTTTGCCAATTAAATCACTGCAGTTAAAGTACATATTCTAGATGTGTATTCTAGTGTGTAGTCAAGCTTTATATTTGCCTCTGTAAAGCATTCTGTGTATGTATGGCTTCTGATACGCAAAAGCTAAAGGTTTTACCCGCAGTCCTGTTGGGTTATGCTCTATCCCACAGTGTTACCCTGTGCTTGGCTCTATCTGCTGGACTTCCATGTTCTGATGAAAAAATGTAGCCAGTCCCTCAACCCTTCCCATCTCTGGTCTACAAGTAGACAGACCAGAGCCTGGTTTAGTCTTCATTTTGAGCTAATGGTTATGTCAGCTGAGGGATTCTGAGAAGTGTAGTCCCCCCCAAAAAAAGGAACTCTTCTTGGCTCTTCTTCTGCTCCCCTCAGCCCAAATACCTCCGCTTTCCTCTGCAGTCCCTCTCCAAATGGCAACAGGAAGTCACATAGCATCACTTCTTGACACAATTTTGAGACTACAGAGGAAAATGGAGATCACCTTGGTTGTGGACCTCAGTAAAGGAACAGGGAAGAAAATCACATGGTTCAATGTTGGCTTATGTTGTGTTTCATTTTCTGGTTTGCTTGTTGGGGCAATGGTGAAATGGACAGGGGAAAAGTATGCTTTGTACAGAAACTGGTAAAAAAATGTCCCTCCCTACACTGCTATCCACAGGATGGACGCATGGCAATTAAAGTAGATTCATGGCATTATAATCCTATAGTGCAAATGTGCCCCACTGCATAGCTGTGCAAAGGAGGTCCCTTTTTGGGTGTTACTCCAGGCTCAAACCATGGGACTCTAGCCTTGGCAAGTGATTTGTATTGGCAGCAGCAGCAGCTGGTGGCTTCTACATCAGTGGGGTGGTGAATTCATTCCAGGTTTTAGTCTTCACTTTAAACGCACTATCGGAAATATAGAACCCTATTCCCAAGCTTAGCTATCTCCTCTGAAGTTGAAACTAAAACCCAGAGTGGATGTGCAGCCCCACAGTGACAGGGAACTAGCTGTCAGTTGTTGCTTAATCCTTCTGCTTTTCCTCAATATGCCACAAAAATGATTTGCCAACCCAACAGTGAATGGAGGTAATAGAGTGGGTGGGGGCTCCACACTTTACAGTGAAATGTAGCACAATGTTCTCTCGAAAACCAGTTACTTCCCAGCTTCCTACTCTTTGTTCCTTTTTTTCCCTTTGACCTGGCTGGTTTGACACTGATTGCTCCCGGAGGGCATCCCAATTATTCTTACATTGACTACAGATTTCTATTGAAAATACATGCCTGCATTAAAACTTTTGTCACTGGGAGGACTGCTCCGAGAACAGCTGAGGCCTTTTGTCATTCAGGAAGGTGTAGGAGCCAGAGGGATTTTCTGAAACAGCAGAGAACAGAGAGTCCTTAAATCTTGACAGGGGACAGTCCCCACTCACTTCTTTTTATGCAGTGGAGACCCAGCAAGAAATAACTAAAATGGTTGCTCCTTTCTCTCTTCACTTTAATCTGAAATTCAGCAGACTACCCACACTGAAAGGGCAGAATGGTATTAGGAAGACAATTTCCATCTATGAATAAAATTGGTTGTCTAAGAGCAGGGTGAAGTCTTCTAATCCCAAGTCTCAAACTGTGGGATGGGTCCCTCTTGGGGAATGTGGGGGATAGGTGAAGCACAGATCTTGAATGAGAGATGAAGATCTTGGATGAGAGGTGATGGCTTCCTTCCACTCTAGCCAATACTTGATTGGACTTCAGTGTCTCCAGATAGAGGGCCCACATTGCATATCTCATTGCCCTAACAAGGAGACATGGGAAGAAAAGAAATCAATAAATACTGCCACAAGGTGCTTTGGGAATGGCTCAGAGATATCAAAGTAGGCCTAAATACCCCAAAGGCATCAGATCCTGTCTGATCTTGGATGGAAGACCACCAATGAATACCAGATGCTGTAGGCTACGTTTCAGAGGAAGGAATTGGCAAAACCATCTTTGAGTATTCCTTGCCCAAGAAAACCCTACAAAATTCTTGGGGTTTTTTATTTTATTTATTTATTTGTATCCCGCCTCTCCATATGGATCGAGGCGGCGAACAACTTACAAATAGCATGTATTTCGAAACATTTCTATACATGCCCCCAACAAGCTGGGTACTCAAGGCACACATGCATGCACATGCACAGAAAGCGGTTTCTTTTCTAATGTGAGGTTTGGAAGAAGTGCCTAGTTTAAATGTTCATTCCTCACATGTAATAACAGCAGATTTGTCCTGGCTTGTGAGTGGGAATTTTTGCATGTTCTTTGTAAAGCATCTGGCCCTCCATAAATTTGCTGGCCTTCAACTAATACTGCATTAACCATAGCCAATAGTCAATGATGAGGAATAGTGGGAGCTGCAGTCCAGCAATTCTGGTGGACTGTAAGTTGTGCAATCTTGCTGTGAAGGAAATGGTTGATGCAATCTTGGCAAAAGTGTTTTGAATGGGGGGAGTCAAATTTTAAAAAGGATGAAAAGCATTGCTCCAATGAATCCTATCTATAAATAGCAGCTGGTGGCTCCTATGTCAGTGAGGCTGCGAATCGACTTTGTGGTTTAATCTGAACTTTATGGGGAAGATCTGAGTGACAGGACCTATTCTGGGTTCAACATTTAGGATAGCTGTTAAAGTTTAAGTTAAAACTCATGGAAGATTTTCCACTCCACTGAGAGGGAAGCCACTAGCTGCCACTGCTAACTACTGAGAGTTACCCTGATTTCTGTCATCTCTTCCTGGAGAACCTTTACCTCTGTACTCTTCTGTAGATTTGATTCACAGAGATTTAGGGGACATCTTCTGAACTGGGCTGAACAAAGCTGTTAGTGCTGGTTTTGATCAGTTTGTCATTTTTCCAGCTTTAACCAGAATAAATTTCTCTCCTAACCCAAACTTCTGAACTGAAAGAATTCATTGCTGTGAGTTTCTAGAACATCTGTTCTCCAAGTCTCAGTCTTCTTACCCTAGGTCTTTAGATATAAAGGCTAGAATCCTTTAGTTCCAACTAGAAGAGATTCCATGAATCCGTTGCTAAATAGTGACTCAACATGTGGGTATGTACAATTGATTTAATGACCCTTGTCTAGTTAGGACTAGCCAAAATCTCAGAGGGGTGGTGAAATTAATCTTCTCTTGAGTCCATTTTCATGGAAACAGATCTGGCTAAATCATCATATGAGTAAATAGCCCGCAGGGACTGGAAATGAATACAGCATATAAACTTCAGGAAAATATAACTGGGTAGGGAAAGAACTCCCAGTAGAATTATAGAAGCTTAGAGAATCTTAGCCCAACTCCCACCATGCAGGAATACACATCCAAAGCATTCCTGACAGATGGCCATCCAACTTCTGTTTAAAGAAGTTTAATGAGTCCTCCACTCCTCAAGGCAGTCCATTCCACCCTCAAACAACTCTTAAAGTCAAGAAGTTCTTCCCAATGTTTAGATGGAGTTTCATTTTCTTGTACTTTGAATCCAATGGCTCATGTTCTAGTCTCTGAAGCAGCAGAAAACAAACTGGTATTGACAAAATGACCAGATACTGACCTGACTTGACATTTGTGGGAACCTTAGGCAAAATGAAATGCTGGGGTTTGGTGGGCAGAAGCAGTGGCACCAGGTGAATGAAGAGAATAACACACCATTTAAATTCCATGCATGCACTTGAGGGATTAGGAACTCTGGGGAAAATTTAAAGTGGACCCAGTCATTCAGAGCAAGGGACAAGAGAGTTTTTAATGGAAGCATAGGCATTTCAGTAATGCTGGAGTGTAGCAGCTGCCCAAGGAAGCCTGGACAGATGGAATGCAATGGTGCACAAGGGGACTCCTGCATCTGTAATCAATGGGTAATTTATATATAGAAATGTTTCAAAATACATGCTATTTGTAAGTTGTTCGCCGCCTCGATCCATATGGAGAGACGGGATACAAATAAATAATTAAAAATATATATGAGCAAAAAAAAAAAAGCAAAAACAAAACACCAAACCCTTCTGAGGATAAACTTTTGCATTAAATATGGATCTATGACTATATATTTCTAGATGCAAACGTGGAAGTAGTGGCAATAGTGTCATAATTCTGACTAAGTAGCAATCATAAATACAAAACAGTTGTCTAAATGTACTCATCCAAAACTGCATTGTATTCATTTCTGCTACTTGATCATGATCTTGATATTATTGCCATGATTGAAACCTTATGCCCCATCAGCTGTATGGGGAGAAGGAGGTCCATTCAGTTGGTAATTGAAGGATGGGTGAAAGATGTTTCCATCAGGCCAGGCTGGGTTGGTGGGTCATACCAGGAAAGGTTACTATAGTTAAGTATACTTAACTATAGTAACCTCTACTATAGGTTGGAATTTGTATCAGCTACTTAGTTCAGTCCTGGTCAGTTGCTGGATGGGAGATTGCCAATGATTATGAAGTGCTGTGGGCTGGGTTTCAGAGGAAGGAACTGACAAAACCATCTCTGAATATTCCTTGCCTAAGAAAACCCTATGAAATTCATGGGGTCACCATAAGCCAACAGGCACCTTGAAGGTACATATATACACGCACATTCAGTTCAGTATAATGTTTTCCTAAGCAATCAGCCCTCAAAAGCCTGCCAAAGTAAAAAGGTTTTCACATGTCTTTGGAAAGACAGCAAGTAGGGTGCCAGTGTAATATCTTTGGGAAGGAAGATTCAAAGTCTGGAAGGACCCACCAAGAATGCTGTGTCCTGTCTTCCCACCAGATGTACCTGTGAGATTCATCAAGCAGAGACAAGGACCTCCTCTGAAGATCTCAAGATAGAGGGAGGGAGATAAGGTCCTTCAGGTAAGCTGGACTTGAGCCATATAGGCTTTGCTACAAGCAACTATTACATGATGGATGTGTGATGCTCCAAATGTAATTAGATTGTCACTCCCATTATCCCCTATGCTACCTAGGGCTCATCAGACTTCTTACCTGACATCTGAAGGACCACAGGTTGTCCATCCTAGATTCATATATGCTTAAGAGCCCTGTGCACCCTTGTACCTTTCGCGTTTTCCATGTTGCAGTGTTACTAATGATGAAACAAACTGGCAGGGGTTCTGTAGGTTTAGAAATGATTTAATTTATACTTTCCTTCCTACTTTGCCTTTAAAAAAACAATGACTGACATCCTGTTAGTCAGTTATGATGTTGCAGATTGGGCCTACAACCTTGTAATCGTCTCCTATTCACGTTTACCATCATGGTACCAATGTCATGATTGCAAATGCTCCTGAAACGTACCTTAAAATTCAGCCAGCTACATTGAGGGATGAAGTTCTGTAGCACTGGTGAGCGGGGTGCTAAAGGATGACATATCCAGCCCCCTCCTGCTAGCAGTTGGCAGAGTGCCAATGAGTTGTGACAGGAACCCAAGGGGTCCCGGCTTCTGCCTCGTGCACTGCTGATCACTGTCAGAAGGGGTCTGGATGTGCCATTCTCTAGTGCCCCACTCACTTGCATTGAGAACTCTGTCCCTTGGTGTAGCTTTCTGGATTTTAAGGTGGGTTTGGGGGATAAAATCAGGAGACAGATTGTAGCTTCAACATGATAGTTATGTGTCCAATGCAGAATGTCAACCAACGTACTCAAGAAAAATCATACGGAAGAACACACTTAGGATGTTTGCCAGCCAGTGTGGTGTCAACACTACCAGTGTGTCTTGTTGGCTGAAATTCGTATCTTTCTGTAAAGTTCACAAAAGGGCAATGAATCAACCTGAGCTGTGGAGTTTGCTCTTCACATGCTGTCTGGTAGATTATTCATTTCTTGCTCTGCCACCTTTTGCTGTACTGTGCCATAATGATCCAGAACAATCAGGTAGTTTACCCCACCACAACTATTTTTAGGAACACAGGATGCCTAATCAGACCTATCCTATTCCCTTTGCAAAACTGTATGTGTGTATGCATGCATGTGTTTAACTATACCACCTTTCTCCTAGACCTAGGATTGTAGCTGATTCACAACAAGATGAAAATCTGGCATAGGTATAGAGAATGGCAAAATGAGATGAAAATTCAGAGTGAACACAGGAAACATTGTATCCACTGTAGGTTGTCTTAACTACATTAATATAAGAAAACCTGATTGTCTATATGTCATGATTATGTCATCCTCTTGATTGCATGATCCCTGATTGGCTAGAGCTCAAAGCAAGGAGGACCCTTTAAAAAAAAACAAAAAACAAAATAACAAATGCACCAGAACTGCTGCCGAGGTAAAAGTCAAAGAGAGTAAAAAATAGCAAAAAAAGGAACAACTTATGGAGAATATTTTTGAGGGCATTTCTTCTCCCTCAGAATTCCTTTTCATATTTAGATTCAATAAATATAGTTGCATGTTAGTTGAAAATATCCCAAGAAGAGAGAACAGAATGCATCTCTCTCACCTGACCCTGGTAAAATTACTTTTTTTGGATTACATCTCCTAGACTCCTCCAGTTAGCAGGACTACTTGCTTACATAAGTTGGGGTTTTGTGAGCTAAGTTTATGTCTTTTCTGAAAGTTGTGGAAGGAGGTGTTCAATGTCTCCTTGTACAACAGGTCTCGTCTTTCTAGCAGGCAGCTTTCAAGCACTGGAGTGCGCTGCTATAGCTATTTACTACTACAGGTATGGGGATACAACACATCCAACTGCAATTCGACCTCTGAGAGGAGGGAAATGACATCACCCTGTGGGATCACAGGCCAAATCACTGGAGACCTGGGAAGTCAACATCAGCAATCTCTGAGCTGTAAAACTACACCTGGATGTTACCTGAGGACTTCTCCTGGCCAGTAAATGGCTGTGGCAGTAGGCTCTAATGTTTGAATAGTGCCTTCCTGCTGATGCAGAAGGACAGGGAATTGTGGAGGTTGAGCATTATGTGCTGCCCACATCAACGTAGAATCTCCTGGCTTTATTGGAAAAGTAATGTTCTCAAACTCTGCTCTCCCCAGAAGTACCTACAGAGTCCCCAGACATCAAGGATAAGGCAGATGGTATTTCCAGATGTTGAATACCCAATATTTCCTTTTCTAGAACTCAAGCACAAGTTGCATTGGGGGATGTAACCAGTGGCAGAGCTTGGAGTGTGTGGAGGGTGGGTGGGTGGGAGGGGGTGGGGCTACGGCACGAGGGGCATGGCCACTGTGCATGGGAGCCTGGCTGCGGTATGTGGGGACGTGGCCAGAGCACATGGGGGCATGGCCATGGGCTGGGACACCCCAAAACATTGCTGCCCTGGGCAAATTGTCCCCCCAGCCAAACGTCCCTACACGACTGAATGTAACTGATACTGTTCCTCTGGGAACAAAACTGCAAAAAGTTGCAGCTTCCCTCTCTTGCTGTTGGCAACTTCTTCTCACAGTGATTTGGGGGACAGAAGATGATGAAACTCAATATATTTAGGCTCTTAGGGAGTTTCTAAGATCACCAGAGGCAACCTTCCCAGCAGAGATAATAATATAGAGGAGATGGATTGGGAGAACGTACTTTTTGCTGTAGCACTACATAGAAGAAATTGTCACTTGAGAGATATCTTTATGACCAGAATCCTGTTAGTGTCTTATATATGTATAAGTTCCCTAGTGAGGCTGTTGGATTTTTTTGTCCAATACGGAACATCTACATTCAGTTTAAGTTTGTAGAAGTGGAGTTGCACATGCAGTGCCATTGCACATGTCCATGTGCATTTGGTTGTGCATTCAGTTGTGCATTTGATTGCACAATGCTATCACTTTTGTATAGCACAGTCAATACAGAAATGTACACTACATAACTCTGCTATAGGATCTTGGCCACACATAACTCCAGCATCCTGAATGACTTGTTATCTCCCTTGTAGAAGCACTAGCTTTCAGAATGTCACAGTGGGCTGGAGTGATTCCTTATGAGTTGACCTCTGTAAGTAAAGACTCTGTGAAGATATCAATGGTGCACTGTAAGTAGATTAAGTAAATAAGTCAGTCAGTTAGTAGGGGTGGCACTACAAATAGTTGATGAGGAAGAGATAATGCTTTGGTTGCCACTGAGCATAGCGTAGAAGTTCATAGAAGTTCCACCAACATCGTACAAGAGTTACTGCTACACATAACTAGTGGCATTACCTGCCAACATTCACTTTCCTCCTTGGAATTTAGAAAGAAGCACCTTGTCTCAAAGCTTGTGGTGCTTTCTTGTGATATCAGAGGTCAGAATGCCCTTGCCCTGGGTTCCAGAAAGAGTGGTCTCAGATCTTGGAAAACTTCCAGAGCTATCAACATTTCGAAGTTAGGAGCTTCCCTCATTTCAGAAGAGTGTGTTGTGTCTCGGGGGGAATGCTAGCATAAAATGGCTGATGGAAGTCTTTTCTGCCTGTGATCACTTGGCTTCCCTGAATCACAAGAAAACCAGAACCCCCACTCCCTGGCCACACACTGAAAGAATTAAAGAGTCTGTTCTCCCTTTTTTGTTGAGCTGGCATATTTCACTTCTTACAGAAAGAATGACAGCTGTGAGCTTTCCTCATCATATTGTTGCAAAGAAATGATGACCCACGGTAATAGGGTTTCCCAATCCTGCCTCAGTTCCTCTTTCAGGTTTCTTCTTGCCTCCCTTCTGCTTGAAGTTCTCCTGGCAGCATGGAAAAGAGTTGAAACATGGGTGACTAAGAGGGGAAGACCCAACAAAGTCAGAATTTCAGAATCAGCTCCTGAGTTGCATAAGAGCTATTTTTAACGCAGTTGCAGACAACGGCAATACTTGGGAAACCTCTTACTGTGGGGGAACATCAGGCAATGTTCAGTGGCAGATGGTGGCTCCTATGTTAGTGGAACAGTGAATCTGTTCTGGGCTTTAGTCTGAATTTTAAAACCACTATCCAAGTTGCTGAAACTCCAGGTAGAGTTCGATAGCTCCTTTAAAGTTTGAGCTAAAGCCTGTACATGGAACATGGAAACATCTACATGGAATATGGGGCATCATGAAAGTAATCAGGAAACACACACTCCTTTTCCTTTGTGACATTCAAGCTCTCTGCAGCATTACTCTCTGCTCTATGATGGCCACCTGAACATCTTCCAGTTCGCATGGAAGAAAATGGGACTTCCCTTGTTGACCTAACTCTTGCTTTCATGTTCCCATCTGTCCTCCCCGGGTTTTCATAAGTAGACTTTTTCAATGGCACAAATCCTCCATGAGCACACACATTGCTGAGGAACGTTACTTTTTTTGGAATTATATCTTCCAGAATCCCACAGCCAGCATGATTATGGGAAATGTAATCCAAAAACAAACAAACAAATGTTTCCCAGCTCTGGTTCTTTAAGCTGACACAGTAGCCATAGCTATATTAGGGCTGTGATGATCCCTGATGCCAGTCTTCATGAACTAAAAATAATCACAATGTTTGCTACAAATACATGTGGATTTCATAACGGTTTTACTGTCAAATGTTCCTGAAGATGAGTGGCATTTTTTTTTAATTTAATTTTTGTGCTATTTAAGAAGACTAGTGTCACTATGGCTGGAATCCTGTGGGTGCCTTATGCATGTGTAAATTCTCTGGAGCCCCGGTGGTACAGTAGTTAAATGCCGGTACTGCAGCCACAACATTGTGAGTTTGATCCTGCAGGGCTGCAGGTTGACTCAGCCTTCCATTGGTCGGTAAAATGAGTACCCAGCTTGTTGGGGGCAATTAGCTAACACATTGTAAAGTGCTTAGAGAGCACTTAGCTGATAACCAGTATCGGAATACACATGCTATTGCTATTATGGAAGTGGCTGGGCATTTTTGTCCACAGAGGCATAGGTGCATTCAGTTCATGTCTTGGTGGCAGGCAGGGCAGGGCAGGCAGTGGTGGATGCATATTACACATAGGGGGTGTGCATAGTGGAGGGATGCTCATGAAATCATGTGCAGAGCTGGTTGTGCCTTCACTTGCCACACTGAGTGTCTTGATTCAACTGCACAGTGTTACCATTAAGTACAAGAGTTGCATAGCATAATTCTGCATTCATTATCTCTACAATCCCATGTGGAGACGGACACCATGTACGTCTGATAAAGAATCTTGACTGTTGGCATATTATGTTTAAGAAAAGTAGAGGAGTGAATGCATAGCACAACTTTTCCCACTGAGTGATCAGCACTTCATTGAAAAAGCTGATGACAAAACCTAGCTTCATGAACATGTATAAACCTGGCTCTCTCTGTTCCTAAGCTGATTGCATTGTGTCAAAAAATTCTGTCTACAATCAAAAGTTCCAGATCTCTCCATCTCCCCACCAGTTATTTTTTTATTTATTTATTTATTCCAGGAACTTGCATGCCACGAATTCAGAGTAGCTTACAAAACTAAAGTACAATTTAAGGAAGCTAGTAAATATGTTACTGAGAATGAGCAAGCATGGTGTCATGATAAGAGTGTAGAAGTAGAACTTGTGGGATCCAGTTTCTAGTTCCCACTGAGGCATAAAATTCACTGGGTGACTTTGGACTGGTCATACTTTTTCACCCTGACCCACCATGCAGGGTCGTTCTGTATATAAAGTCAGGTGAAAGAGCCACGTACACTGCCTTGAAGTCAGAGGAGAAAAGGCAGAATATAAACATAATAAACAAATAAATAATAAATTAAAATACTACAGATCTAAAAGAGTAGTGCAAGAATTTCACAGTCACAAAATAAACAGAGTAAGACTTTGCTTGGCACTCAAATGACATAAACGCAGGTGCTGGATGAACTTTCCCTGGAGAGAATACAAGTAGAGTGCCACAACTAAGAAGGCCATGTTAAATTTAACATGTAATTGATTGAAGTGAGGTTCTGTGTGTGTCAGAAGCCCAGTTCAGAGAATTAAATGCGTTTGAAAACACTCTTATTGTCTAACTGATAATATATACAAAAACTAAAAACAGTGGCTGGATTTCACAGTCACAGTTACAAATGAGTCACCTAGAGCAGCAGTTCTTAATCTTTCATTTGCTGCAGATCCTCTTTAAATGTTTTTGTTGCCGTGGGTCACCAAGACGAAACTCAAAATTTAACACGCTAAAGTGCATCAAATATTTATTTAAAGAGTCATCAAGGGTCTTCAGATTTGAGGGAAGGGAGAAATAAGTAAATGAGCACACTCCTATTTTTATTGGAATGATTCAATACAAATTTGCCCACCTGCCCCACCCGCCCACGCTCCCTAACTGTAAAAGCTTATAACAGTTCCTCAGGCTTTCATCGGCCCCCTGTGAGGACACTGTGTTCCAGGGGTCCATGGACCACAAGTTAAGAACCACTGACTTAGAGTTACACATCTGTAACCGATTTGTATTCATGATCTCTACACATTCAGTTGTGTAGGGAATAGGTAGGGGCCATAAAAATCCTCCAGTCCTAATTTACCATGCAGCAGTGGCTATAAAAGACAAGGGTCTGTTCTTCTGTGGATCAGGGTGCAGCAGACGGATGTTTCCACTGCTCTCCCACCAACGATTTCCAGTGCAACAGTCAAAAGCAGGATCTCTGTCACAATTCCTTCTTGCACTGGACATCACTGATGGGAATTGGTGGAAAGGTCAGCCTGCTGCAGCTTAGTTATCAGGAGGCCAGATCCTTGTAGCTTGCTGCAGCAGCTGCTCAGTAAGTCAGGATTATGGAAGTCAGGAGACACTATTTTGTTAAGCTTACTTGGCTAATTGCTTACCTAAGTAGCTGATCTAGAATTTTGTCCAGTAAAAATAGTCTCCAAAACAAATTATAAGCTCAAGAGATTAGGATGGTTCATGATGAGAGGTGTTCAATCAACGATGGGGGAAACAGGAGAACTTGGAAGAACTACTTTTTTAAAGATAACCTCTCCCAGAATGTTCCAGCTGACAGGGCCAGCAGCCATGCTGCCTGGGGGAGGGGTTAGGGAGTTGTAGTTCAAAAATGTAACTTTGCTAAGCTGTGGGAAATAGAAGTACTGCTACTAAATTATCATGTTTTAGTTTTCTGTACATATGTATTTTTGTGCATGAATCTCATATGCAAAGCACATACGAGAAAAGATATTACACACGATAAATGGATGCCAGATGGCTTCATGTCACTTCATGCCTGGAAGTGATCTTCTGTGCAGGGAATTCATAATGTTGGAGCTGCTTTATCAGTGTGAAGCCAAAGATAAAAGTATTGGATCTGCAATGGGGAGATTACAGTTTCATATACTGAACCCGGTAAACACGGGCAAGTTCCCGCCACTCAGCCTTTTTGCTGAGCAGTCTGGAAAGTTGATTTGTTGAAGAACAGTTACCAGAACCCACAAGCCAGCATGCCCATTGGCTGGGGGATTCCTACAGTTGCAACATTCTCAAACTCTGGTTGTGAGCCTAAAACTGGGCAGCAGAAAAACAAATTAACATCACCACGACCAACTCAGAACAATATCCAGAATTGTTATGGGCTGTGTTGTCTTGTTACCTACAGCCTCTGTTTAGCTTTGGGAAGGTTCTGCCGCAGTTCCTGCTACTGTATAGGATCTCCAAACAGAAGTTTACCTGAATTACCTGTAGGGGAGGAAGACCTCTGAAACTGGTTTGTCCAGCCTTGAGCATGAGTCACAATCTGGATTTGATCAGACAGCAAGTTAAGTGCTGTGTTTTAAAAGCTGGTGGCTGTAAAAGCTGGCAATATAAGTTTTGCCTAGCATTACCTGCCTGTGTATGTTTTTGCTTGCTACTTCCTCAACCTATATAGCACTAAAAGATCACTTTCTTACCAAAAATGCACCACATCTCTAGAAAATGAACCTTGCAAACTTGCCCTGTGGGTAGACGTGAGCAAGCTAAATATGACAGGCCTTTTCACACCACAGAATTATAGCACTGTTATTCCACTTTTTTTTTTTAGATAAATTTTTATTAAAATTTTCAATGAAAAAAACAATTAAAAAAACCCCTCCTCGCTTCCAACATCCATTTTCCCAGTTGAATCTGAGTTGAACATTCCATTCCATATAAGCATTCAGTTCCATACATTATCTCTTTTTTACAACAATCGTAAACTATTACTTTTAGTTTATATTTAAGTATTTACATTTTATCTTTTTTATTTATTTATTTAATTATTTATTTGTATCCCGCCTCTCCGTATGGATCGAGGAGGCGAACAACTTACAAATAGCATGTATTTCTAAACATTTCTATACATGCCCCCAACAAGCTGGGCACTCATTTTACCGACCTGCGGAAGGATGGAAGGCTGAGTCAACCTTGGAGCCCAGCAGGATCAAACTCACAACCTTGTGGCTTGCAGTACTGGCATTTAACCACTGCGCCACCAGGGCTCCACCTCATTTTGTCTTCCTTTCTCACAGCCTTCTTTCTTTCCTCCTATTTCATTCTTTTGTCCAGTTCAGTACCTCTCGCCATTCTCTTTCAAAGTCCTGGATTGGCTTATTTTTAAATGAAAAAGTTAACTTTTCTGTCGCTATCATACCCAGGACTTTGAATTTCCATTCTCTTATATCAATATATTTTCCTTCTTTCCAATGTTGAGCAGAAGTCGATCTTGCTGCAGTTATTATATATAACAATGGCTTTTGATGAGATCTTATTTCTCTTTGTTGCCCTAACATATTCAACAAATAAAGTTCTGGTTTCATTTCCAAGTTAAAACCATACATTCTTTGAATTTCATCATATATTTATTTCCAAAACTTTTTTGCTATTTTGCAGGTCCACCGCATATGAAAAAAAAATCCCTCTTTCTCATCACATTTCCAACATTTTCCATTCCCATTGCCTGTTATTTTTTTCAGTTTTACAGGTGTCATGTACTGTCTATATAACATTTTATAAAAATTTTCTCTTAAATTCAAACTTGGTATAAATTTTACATCTGTCTTCCAAGCCCTCACCCATGTATCCAACTCAACTGGATGTCCTATATTTTGAGCCCATCTAACCACGTTATTTTTAACAATTTCTGGTTCCATCTCTCTTTGTAACAATATTTTATAAAATCCAGAAATTCTCTTTTTCTGGTCCCCTTTCATCAATACATCCAGTTCATTTTCATTTCTTTCAAACCCGTATAATTTTTGATCCATTTTAAATCTTTCTTTTATTTGTCTCCATGGGAACCAGTTAATTTCCTGGCCTTGCTCTTTTAATTCCTCTTCCGTACTCATTCTTAACTTTGTACCATCCTTTTTCAATAGCTCTTGATACGTCAATAATTTTCCCTGTTTTCATAGAATCATAGAATCATAGAAATGTAGAGTTGGAAGAGACCACAGGGGCCATCGAGTCCAACCCCCTGCCATGCAGGAACACCCTCAGAGCAATCCCGACAGATGGCCATCAAGCCTCTGCTTAAAAACCTCCAAGGAAGGAGACTCCACTACACTCCGAGGCAACAGATTCCACTGCCGGACAGCCCTGACTGTCAGGAAGTTCTTCCTGAGGTTGAGGTGGAATCTCCTTTCCTGCAGCTTGGATCCATTGCTCCTTGTCCTGGTCTCTGGAGCAGCAGAAAACAAGCCCTCTCCTTCCTCTACGTGGCATCCCTTCAAATATTTAAACATGGCTATCATGTCCCCTCTTAACTTTCTCTTCTGCAGACTAAACATACCCAGCTCTCTAAGTCTATCCTCATAGGGCATGGCTTCCAGGCCTCTCACCGTTTTGATCGCCTTCCTCTGGACTTGCTCCAGCTTGTCAATATCCTTCTTGAATTGGGGTGCCCAGAACTGGACACAGTATTCAAGATGGGGTCTAACCAAAGCAGAGTAGAGTGGTACCAGTACCTCACTCAATCTAGACACCATACTCCTATTGATGAAGCCGAGAATTGCATTGGCTTTCTTGGCTGCCGCATCACACTGCTGACTCATGTTCTGCTTGTGGTCTATGAAGACTCCTAGATCCCTTTCACACGTACTGCTATCCAGCCACGTGTCCCCCATCCTATATTTCTGTATTCCATTTTTTCTGCCTAAGTGTAGGACCTTACATTTCTCTCTGTTGAATTTCATTTTGTTCACCTTGGCCCAGCTCTCCAATCTATCCAGGTCATTTTGAATTTTGATCCTGTCCTCTGGCTTATTAGCATCCCCTCCCAATTTGGTATCATCTGCAAATTTGATGAGCATGCCCTCTATTCCTTCATCCAAGTCATTGATAAAAATGTTGAACAGCACTGGGCCCAGGACAGAACCCTGTGGCACCCCACTAGTCACTTCTCTCCAGGATGAAAAGCAGCCATTCGTGATCACCCTTTGAGTTTGGTCGGTCAACCAATTACAAATCAATTACAAATAACAGTAGCTTTGCTGGGGCAATATTAAATTCTTCTTGGGATGAGGTCCACATCGGAAGTCCTCTATAAAATTTGCTTTTTATTTGTATCCACACTTTCAATAAAGACTTTTGGATACAATGATTGTTAAAGTCTTTATTCACCTTTACTTTATCATAGCTTAAGTATCCATGCCAACCAAATCTATTTTCTACTCCTTCCACTTCTTTTATTGTTGTATTCTCCACTTGAATCCAATCTTTAATTATTTCTAAGCAACATGTTGATAATATATTTTCAGCGATGGCACATCAAAACCTCCTCTCTCCTTTGCATCTTGTAATGTTTTAAATCTTATTCTTGGTTTCTTGCCTTGCCAGATAAACTTCTGTAATCTTTTTTCCCATTCTTTAAAAATCTTTTCTTCTCCTAATACTGGCAAATTTTGGAACAGGAACATTAGCTTAGGCAACAGAGACATTTTAAAAGCATTTATTCTTCCTAAAAGAGATAATTTCATATTTGTCCATTTTTCCATTTTGCTTTGAATCTCCTTCCAGGTCTTCTCGTAATTGTTATCAAATAATTCTTTATTTTTATTTGTTATATTTAATCCTAAATATTTTATTTTTCTTACTATTTGATATCCTGATCTCTTTTCCAAATTTTCTTGTTCTTTTTTTTTTTTTTGGATATATTTAATGTCATCATCTTCGACTTTTCTTTATTTATCTTGTATCCTGCTATTTGTCCATATTTTTGCAAGATTTCCTTCAACCTCTGTATTGAATCTTGTGGTTCCTCAAGAAATATTATTACATCATCTGCAAAGGCTTTATATTTTATCTCCTTCCTTTTTGTTTTTAATCCTTTTATATGTGGATCTTCATTTATTGCCAGCAGTAATACCTCTGTTATTCCACTTTAATTGCCATGGTTCCATCCTATGGAATCCCAGGTCTATAACACTGTGGTTGAGAATCCTAAAGGCCCTTCCTAAAAACCCTGATCCCACAATTCCATAGGACAGAACTATGTCAGTTAAAGTGGAGTAATAATGCTATAATTCTGTAATGTGAATGGTCCCTGTTTTTTCAAAAGGTATTGAATTCAGTTTGGAAAGGTTCTGTAGGAAGTATGTTTTTTTTTTAAACCCTCTTTTCTGTGATTTTTTTTCCAATTAAAATGCACCATCCTTGTTTGGATCGTTGTTATTGCTATTTTATTTGAATGTTAAAGATAGCATTTCAAAAGGCTGCAGTGTTTCCTAATGGGGACATTACCCCATTGCATTTGCTTACATGCAAATGTAACTTGGTATTGCAAAAATGAATGCACACTAAGCTATCTACTGTGACTTTGATGTGTGGAGGGGGTGGGGGAAATGGCAGGTTAAAATTCTAGGATCAGGGGGTTTCTGGGTAAGACAGCAAATGACATTTTAAAAAAATGGAGGGGAATACTACAAATTATGCCTTTACTTTTCTGTGTTGCAAGTTTCTGATCCACCTACATTGCAAACAGAGACAGACATGGTTTCACATGAAGGCCTGGAAGTGCCATTTGAGGGCACATTACAACACTGCTGGCTGCAATTGTGTGGTCAGCAGTGTGTGACAACTTGCTCAGAGTCCAGTGTCTCTTTTAAATGCTTTCAAAACTGAGCTGGTTTCCTTATTTCTCATGGGGCAAGAAACATTCCACTTATAGATGGTACAGGTACCACGTGATAACTATAGTGCAAACATGGAATCAGGCAAATGACATGCAGTCTGATATCCTCAGAGTTTTAAAAATCAAGGCTTCTAGTCCTCATGGGTGCAGATAGAAATGTGGATGTAGGCAATGTGGGGATTTTGTTCCTAGGGTGGGATGCGGTTAACTGAAGTGGGCCCAGGACCAGTTTTCTACTCCTGAGATCCTTTGAGGGGCTCATGGGCTATCAAAAGGATCCTTCCAAAAAGAAAACAAAACTGACAGTGGGCATAAGTCCAGTTCTGGTTTTGAAAAACAGGTATTGTTTTATGTTTAACTAGCGTATTTACCTGGCACTGGCTGGGATTTTTTTTCCTCATAGGTAATACTGGTTAGAAAGATTTGAGATCCTATGTCTCTAATTCCCCAAACTGTTTTGTCCAGTACCTGTAACTTTTCCCCATATTGCCCAATCCAATCTGTATTCAGAGTTATTAACATACAGAGGGAGGGTTTCTGAGGGAATGCAATGCCCTCTTCCTTGTTGCTAGGCCTCATCTCCATAGCAACCAGCAGATTCAAGACAGACACAGTTGACTGAGGGCCAAGCGCTCTCTGGCTGAGAATTCTAAAGGTCCCTTCCTAAACTGTAAACCCCAGGATTCCATAGAATTTTCTTAGGCGGCCAATCATATGAGGTTTTCGCCTGACACAGCCAAACAGACAAACTTTGACTTTTATATGTTAGATAGTACGGGAGCGAAGAGCCAGTGTGGTGTAGTGGTTTGAACATTGGCCTATGCCTCTGGAGAACAGGGTTCAAATCCCTGCTCAGCCATGGAAACCCACTGGGTGGCCTTGGGCAAGTTTCATTCTTTCAGCTTCAGAGGAAGGCAATGGGATGCCCCCCCCATGAACAAATCTCACCAAGAACACCCTTTGATAGTCTCACCTTAGGGTCACCATAAGTTGGAAACAGCTTGAAGGCACACAAGTCGGGCGGCGGTGGGGGGAGCTGTTATCTCTTTAAAAGGTGAATTCCTGGTCCAGCGGGATTCCACTTAAGTTAATTCACTCTTTTGAGGGATGACAGAAAGATCACCGTGGGGAGTCTGGAGAAGCCAGGACTGGAGGGCCACATGGGGCCATAGGGCTGCACTTTGCCTTAAGGCATGAGGGCACATGGAAAGAGAGGAAGAGACACGGACAGAGACAATCACACTATGTGTTAGGTAACACAGCCTACAGCCTTGCTGTTTATAGCAAGGGTGGGCAAATGTAGCAGGTTAGCCCTATAGAGGCAGTATGGAATGCTAAAAATACCCTCAAGGAAACAGCAAAACCTGAAATGGATGGAAGTCCACTTCTGGTTTTGAAGAAAAGTATTTTATGATGTTAAATAGTGCAGGGAGAGTTTTAAGCTGCTTAAAAGGTGAATTCCCTCTCCAGGTGAGGCCAAAGGAAAATGGGCTGAATCAGATAACAATTCCCCTTATTATGGGTCTTTGAATTGTTTCTTACTTATGGAGACTCTAAGGTTTTTTTGCAGGGAGGCAAGATTTGTTCAGAGTAGGTTTTCCATTCCCTTCCTCTGAGGCTGAGAGAGCCTCCTAAAGACTTGTTCCAGCACTCAAACCACTACAAGACACAGGATCTTTTACCAGTTTTTATCAGTTTGCAAGTTTTTTCCAACAGACATAGAAGCACAATTTAATTCTAAGCATACCTATTCATGAGTAAACTCCAGATGGGGGCTATCTTTTCCCTGCACTATTATAGTGCTATTATTCTACTTTCAACGTCCTGTGGAATCCTGGAGTTTGTAATTTACTGAAGCCAAAGAGCTCTCTGACTGAGGATTTTAAACGCCCCTCCCTAAACTGCAAACCCCAGAATTCCACAGGATATTGAAAGTGGAATAATAGTGCTATACCAGTGTAGTGCAAAAATGGCTGGGGCTTTGAATGTGGGGCAACTCAGCTCAATGCAACTACTTCCTGTGCTGTAAACCAAATGTCACTGACTGGGACCTGAATAAGGGTTTGTGAAGAATGTATAATTTATAACTCCTGTGAAGAAAAATTTTCTAGGATTGGAAAGATGTAGCAGTGTGTGCACAGCTGTCAGTAACAATTTTCTGAAGATTAAAAAAGCATATATATGAGAAAAGGTCCCTATACACTTCAGTTGGAAAGTTCTTTAGAGAGCGTTCTCTCTAGAAAGGGCAGGCTGGGAGGTTTACAGACTCATACTTACTCATATTGTTCATGTCCCCAGAAACCAAAAGTTTCATAGAGCCTTTCCATAAGGGACCACAGCTTAGTGACAGAGGATATAAGAAGCTGGCCTGCAGATGCCTGTGCCTACTAGTCATGATGGATATATACTCCCTCCAGAACCAGAGACAACATGCCTCAGTCTGTCATTTACTAGGGAGCATGAGCAGGAAGGGGCTGTTTCACTCATGTTCTCCTTGTGGCTTCCCATGGGCAACTGTTTGAATGCTGAATGAAATGGACCTTTCATTATTTTCTTATGTAGAAAGCAGTGATGTAGACTTGAATCGACTGACCGGACTCAAGTTGGACTTAAGTCACCTTAGTGACTCGACTCAGACTTGACTTGCAACAAAGATGCACTGACGTGACTCAACACGAGATTTGTATATTTTTTTAGTGACTGACTTGTATATTTTTTTAGTGACTGACTTAGTTCAGTAACATAACACATTCATCCAGAAACCTTAATACTTTAAAAAATATTTCCATCTCTTTTGCCTACTGGTCACATAACAATCTATCTGAAGCCCAAAGCATGGGCACATTTCTCAGAGGGGAAAAGGTTAGCCAATGCGCTTGAGATCTGCTCAGCAGCCTGTCCCTGCTGCATATTGGAGGAACCTTCTGAAACTTTTCCTAAGAGCAGAAGGGAAGACTTGTCCCCAAAGCATAGGACATGTTTCTCAGAGAACAGCAAATGGCAGTAGGCTTGAGGAGGAAGGATCCTTCCACAGCTTTTAAAGCTTCAGTAGTGGGAAGTAAGAAAGATCTTATTCCCTAGTTCTGAAAAATCATCCAGCTTTGGAAATGGGAAGTAAAAAGGATCCTATTCCCCTTTTCCAAAGCTGTAGACTCTTTTATGCCCATTGGCACAACAGCCTCCAGCTTCAGGAAGGGGAGTAAGAAAGATCCTATTCCTCACCTCTGAAGCTGCAGATGTCAAAATTGCAAATGTAGAGGGCCAACTCTGCTTAAATAGTTAAAACTGACTTTATTTGACTCTGTCCAGAAATTCTGGAATATCGGTTGTGGTATAAAGTTGGCTCCCAGACTTGAGACTTGACCTGAAAGTACCTCCAAGGACTTGGGACTTGACTTGAAACTTGGAGTAAAAGACATCACTGGTAGAAGGTACCAAGTCTGGTTTCTGGTTATGTCACCTTAAATAGGAAGCAGAACTGAGAACTAGTCTGACGCCTTAGTGTCAGTCAAATTGGAAAGTACTGGGTAGGATGGACCAATGAGACCAGCCAGTTTCGGACTCTCATATCCTCCAACTGTCCTGATTTGGCAGGTACAGTCTCTGTCATCCCACTTTTCAGCTGCTTTTGAAATGCCCAGTTTCTCTCTCCTCCTCCCACTTTCCCTTTTTCTTCTCATCTGTTGCAAACTGAGTAGTTTGCACTTAACATGAGGCAGAGAAGAGGAAGGGGTGGAATTTTACCCTTCTCAGTAGGCTAGGGCAAAAGCAAACAGCTTCAGTCTCTCCATACTTGTCTCCTCTTCTTCATTCCTAACTTTAACGCTGTGATATTCCTTGGCCACAAATGTCCTGGTTTTGATCTGAAAAATGTTGGAGGATATGGACTTTCTCAGTCCACTCATGTAGCATTGACCAGAACTTTTGAAGAAAGCTACACCATCAGGATGGTAAAAACTGGGGCTCCCAGAAGAAAAAGGCTGCACAGCAGTAGTAGCATTGTATACAAGGGAGGGGAAAAAACAGCAAACCCACGCACAGATGCTTCAGCCCTGCATGCTGTCTGAGCTACGTATCATGGGTGGGTGGGGAAACACTAATGCAAATATATTGTTTGTGGTAGCAACTGTTTTCTATAGTTTCATTTTTAAAATATAACTAGCCAGAGTGCCATATAACATGGAGGCCAAGATCCTGTGTAATGCTTGTAAATCTAGACTCACATAAGTGGTGACTGAGCTATACCTCTCTTCTGTTGAATACCAGTGTTTTATAACCAGTTTCATATCTGTGAAAGTACTTGCTTAGGGCACACAAGAACAAGTTGTAGTACATGCCTTCAATTTACCTGTTGACTTATGGCAACTCCATTGTCCCATGGGGGATGCCCAATGGCTGGTTCCACCATTCCAGTATATCAAGACTGCACAACTGCATGTACAACAATAACACTCGCAGAAGTCTACTTACACAATTGTGAGCAGAATACAGACATTATACAGAGAAGTATAGCCATGTGCATAAAGGAACTCACATGTGCATAAAACACCAGCAGGATTCCAGCCATATTTTAAAACCTTCTTAGCCTTTTGAGGAAGATTAACTATAGCATTTGTTCTTATCAGTTGAATATCTGATTTACCATTCTACAATGGAGTCAGTTGGTCTAAGTCCCTACTAGAGTTAGACCAACTGACTCAAAGTATGGAGTAACAGTATGAGAAAACCAGTGTGAAACAGTGGTTTGATTATTGAACTAGGACTCTGAGGAACCATAGTTGAATCCCTGCTTAGCTATGTAAACCCACTGGATGACCTTGGGGAGGTCACTCTCTCTCAGAGGAAGGCAATGGCAACCTCCACCCATGAGCAAACTTGTCCAATAAAAACCCATGAAAAGTTTGCCTGTAACAGAGTAAGTTTTGTGTTCCATTGGAACCACCAGGTCCAGACTGATCTCAGAAACTAAACAGGGCCATGCCTGGTTAGTACTTGGATGGGGGACCACCAGGGACTCTCAGGTGCATACTACTACTTGTTGTTATATGTCTTAAAATCATTTATGACTGATGGTGCCCTAAGGTGAATCTAGATAGCCAGCATAGTATAGTGGTTTGAGCATTAGATTATAACCCTGGAGACCAGCGTTCAGTTTCTCACTTGGCCTGGAAACCACTGGGTGAACTTGAGTGTGTCACACACTCTAGCCCCAGAAAAAAGCCCTGTGATAGGTTCACCTTAGGGTCACTATCAGAAACAACTTGAACGCACACAACAACAACAACAACAACAACAACAACAACATGAACCTAACATGGTTTTTTTCTGGTAAGATTTTTTTTTTCCAGAGGGTCACCATAATCAAGGATAGTATGGCCTTCAAGTCACTTGTTGAGTTATGGCAGCCCCATAAACTTCATAGGTATTTTTTTTTAAAGGCAAGGAATACTTAGAGAAGGCTTCCTCTGAATATATCTCCCAGCTCTTAGTATTTTCTGGTGGTTCCCTCATCCAAGTACTAACCAGGTCTGACCCTGCTTACGTTCTGAGATTAGACTGTTTCTGGTGTCTCCAATGGAACACAGAAACTGACTTTGTTAAAGAATGAGCAAAAGGAAAAGAAAGACAAGAGGGATAAGACACTGGAAAGTAGCAAACAAAGCTGTGGAAAGAACCCATGGCAACAAAGTTTCAAATGCAGAAGAGATTAGGTTATGTGCATTAGAGAGGAAAACAACAGAGCTCTACAAAATAATGAATGGCAGGGAGAAAGTCAGCAGGGTGTTCCTATTTGCCAACTTGTGCAATATTGCAACAAGAAGTCATCAGTCAGCAGAATGAAGGAGAAACAAATATTGCCATCTAAAAGAACATGGTGGGGGGATAATAAACCACAATGAACGATTGATGACTAGAATTTCCTAAAAATAAGTAACTGTGTAGCAATAGTCCTCAGCCAAAGGCTGGTGGATTGCAGCCACGTCTAAGGTAGGTCACCCTCAGCAACAATATTTTGATGAGAGAAGAAAGAAAGGTCATCATAGGTGGATAGATAAACTGATGTGGGAAAGATCAAAACAAATAGGAGAAACGTCATTTTTGCAGGTTGAGGTTTAAGCGGGTGGGAGCTAAGTTCAAAATGTTGAAGGGCCAGTTGCAAAGTAGTCTGGAAACACATTACTGATGCAGGAAATGGCTTTGAAGCCGAAGATGGGCAGCATCCTTTCAGTGACTTATGTCAGAGTATCAGTCTGTTTTCAGTGGTGTAAGCACTTTTTGCTGTGGCGCATAGCAGTGGCAAAGGAAATGCAGAGAAAAATATGCTTGAAAATGCTGACTGCCAGGTCCTTTCCCACTGAACAATTACAGTGCGATATTCTTCTCTAATTAACATGGCAACGTCCTATAAGATCCTGGGGTTTGCTGATTAAGGAAGGGTATTTAGAATTCAAAGCCAGAGTGTGCTAGTCTCTCACCAAACCACAAAACCCAGGATTCCATTGGATGTTGCCATGGCAGTTAAATTGGAATCATAGTGCTATATTTATGTAGTGTGAAAGGACTTGGAAACTGCCAGGAAGGAGGTTGTTGATGGTGCTCAAAAAGGTTACAGAATAGCTCCTTGTGCAAATATAGGCATATGCATATGTAAGTCATATTTAGGCACATGTTTATCAGGATTTTGCAACAGGGATTCCTTCATGTGCTGTTATTGAAATAATGAAATGGAAACTCTAGAGTGAAGTATCACACTCTGTACTCAGTGAAATAAGGGGCATTTTGTACAGGAAGAACCTGAGTTTGCTCTCAAGGGTATATCTACCAGGGAGATGTATCAGGTGTCTTCATCACTAAACTGGGATGACTAATTATTTATGCAGTCTTGTCAATGTGAATGGTGTATTACTAAGCAAAAAGTAGAGGCTCCTATTCCCAAGACTGACATGTAAATGAAAGGAAGAATCTAAAACAGAATTACATGTAAGAGAAGGAGGTTGTGTGGCTACGTGTCCTACTTACAAGAGGAGAGTTCTCCATCTGAAAGCATCTTCTAAGTGTTTGCTGTCATGCTCATGTCTCAGGACCTTCCCAACAGCCATACCCTTGAGACATGAGAGGAACAGTACTTATGGCAACTAGCATAGGTGAAAAAAAAAGAGCCTAGAATTCTGGAAGCATATCTATAAGAAGGACTTGTTAATTAGGCCACAGCTGGGTAGGACACTGAGCCTATATAACAGGAAGCCAGAATGGGAGGAAGCTGTTAGAGCCAACTGTTTCTATCAGTGGTGACAGCTTAGCTGTCTGCTGTATTCCTTGCTTGCCTTCATCAAACCTTTGACCTTCACCTGGACTACAGATTGTGCCCCTGGACACTGTCTCTTTGTACTCACAACAAATTTGGACTCAGTTTCCCTAAACCTGCTAAGCACTTTGACTGAGCAAGACAAATGTTGCCTGCTAGCTCCTAATAACAGGCTGACCATATAGCTGGAAGCCTTAGCAGGGTACTACTAGCACAGGACATTCTCCAGGTTAAGTGCAATTGAAAGATAAAGAATTGTCAAGAGAAAGAACAGAGTGATTGACCTTGTCCTACCAACACTTAGGTCCTGGAAGGTAGACTCAGCAGGCAGACACAAAGATCTGCTGGTCAGCATCTTCTCTGATAAGATATAATGTGTTTTTATTTAAATAAGCATAATACAAAAAAGAATTCTGTTAAGTACTATTTGAGTATAAATTTTGCAAAACACATTTGGTAAGAGTTCAGCTTTTTGGATCTCTGTCTTGTATTATTTGGCTTTTGTGTTTAAGTCTGGTGGCTTCCATGTCAGTAGAGCAGTGAATCTACATTGGGTGCTAATCAGAACTTTAAAGGGGCTCTCCAGAGTCCTGAAACTATTGTGGAGCTAGGACCAGAGTAGCTCTTTTAAGGTTCATAGAAAAAAACCAGGGTGGATTCAGTGGCCCACAGATACTGGTGCAACTAGCATCCACAGGTGTTTGATCATAATATTGCTTTGAAAAATTGAATTAAAAATAAATTATACTAATATTATACTAGCATCCTGACATATAAATCAGCACATGTAAGTCTTATGTGAATGCATGCCTACTTCTGTCTTCTTTTTTTGTTTGTCTGCTAATACCTTTCCTTCCCCTCTTCTGGGGCGAGTAAATTGTTGTTGTATATTTTCAAATTGGCAAGTAGATAGAAGTATATAAATAGTCATCTTCTAAAGAGGACAAATTCATATATTTATGTCTGCCTTCCCTGACCTAGTACCCAACAGGCATTCTGGAATACAGTTCCCCTCTTCCCCAATCAGTGTGTGGTCCAAAACATATGAAGGGGACAGACATATGGGCAAATGACCACCAGCTTCTTAATTTCCCTTTCGCTGGTCCTCATTAGTCATGGCAGAAGCAATGATTCCCTCTTACTGGCTGTTTCCTTGTCCCTTTCTCTTTCCCTCCTCTCATCCTTGCTCCATGGAGCCATTTCATAAACCACAGAAGGAAACAGACGGAGAAACAGGGTTGACAACTGGAAGTTTGTATAGTTCAGAGGGCTGAACTTGGCTCAGGGGCTTCTTGTTGCTGACCTCTGTTCTAAAAGTGGTGGCTCCCAACTTGGCCAGCTTTAGTGAGGAAATGGATAAACCAGAGGTAGCAGCCAATTTCCATTCTCTTTCTGGCCTTCACTTATTTATTCTGTACTAAAACTCTATATTTGGCCATATATCGGACAAATGGTGTTCAGAAGCAATGTGAAATTACTTCTGGGGTTCTAGGGTGTGAGACAGGGCATAGGAGGGAGTTGGGAGCAATATAGCATGTTTTTGTGCAGTTTTTTTTTTAAAAAATGGGGATTCAGGGAAAAAATCCAGAGGATGGGAGGCCCATGGGTCATAAAACTGTGGTCTGGGGTGCATGCAGCTGGTAGGCTGGATTTTCCCCACCTCTGGGATAAATTAATGGAAAATGGAGCCATCAGGGGCTGCTAGTGAGGATTGCTGTATATCATGTTTGGTATCAGAGGATATTCCTGTATATCAGTTACTGGAGAAAAGGAGATGGAGAATATCTTTGCATTTACTTCCTACTGGTGGAGTTCCCATCAGCTACAGGATGAACACAGTGTGAACAGAATGCTGGCCTAGATAGGCCTTTGGTCTGATCCAGTCCAGCTCTTCTTATTTTCTTCTGTCTTTCTACCCTTAGTAGCCACAAACCAGAAACTCAACTGCCCATTCTTCTTCTGCTCCAGTGATTTCTTCGTGCAGTCTAACTTTCAATGTACCAACGAATGTGTTGCAATTGCTGTCCTGTTTGTCAAGGGGTCAAACTATGTCAGGTTGTTTTAAACATCGTATAAATATACTCAACGAGCTCTCCAGCTTGTGCTCAGTGATGACCAAGGTTGTGCAACTGGGAGGATGTCTTGCTTTGCTGACTTGTGAAATACTTGCAGATTACTTTGTGACTTCACTCCTTCCTGTCCAGCTTTGCCACTGCCCTTCCTTGCTTTTAGCTCCTTTGGCAACCACCTGCACACTTTCCACAGATCAGGAACTCAGGCTATAATTAAGCAAGTCCTCGAATAAAAGACTTACTCAATGACCGACCCACAGACCATGGAGCATCCTTGTTATGTTTTGTATAATGCGATAGGGAATAAGGCAGGTGTTGTGTTATTTCCTGAGTGAGAGTCAAGGGAGAAAAAAAAAGCTCATCTGAATGAAGGACCTAGTAAGACTCAGAAGGAAGAAGACTGAGGGCTTCATTTTTGCTTTTTGAATGTGGGACAGAGCCAGAGCCGGCATGGTGTTATGATAAGTGTGTTTGTCTAAGACTGAGGTGGAGCCAGCCTAGTATTGTGGTTTGAGCATTGGGCTATAACCCTGGAGACCAGAGTTCAATCCCCTGTTCAGCCATGGAAACCCACTAGGTGACTTTGGGTGTGTCACGCACTCCCAGTCCCAGAAAACCCCATGCTAAGTTTGGTTTGGATTGCCATAAATTGGAAATGACTTGAAGGCACACAACAATAACAAGACTGAGGAGATTCAAATTCTAGCTCAGTTACACAGCTTACTTGAACCTATATCCATCTCTCAGCTTAAACGCTGACTGTGAAATTAGGTCAGGCTGAGATTCTGGGAGTTATGGTCCAAAAAAGGTACGGTAACTTTTCCAAGTTCTTCCCCAAAGAAATTGAGACACAAATATTTGGACCACTCCCTATCTCAATCTGTGTGTGCATGTGCCTTCAAGTCACCTGCTGACTTCTGGAGATCCCATGAATTTCGTAGGGTTTTCTTGGGCAAGAAATACTCAGAGGTGATTTTGCCAGTTCCTTCCTCTGAAACATAGCCTACAGCACTTGGTATTCATTGGTGGTCTCTCATCCAAGTACCCATCTATTATGACAATCTGAGGAAAGTTTCCTTCAATTACTTCACAAATGTTCAATGGTGCTGGTGGGCTTCCATGTTGGTGGAGTGGAGACTCCATTCTGGGTTTTAATCTAGACTTTAAATAAGCTTGCACAGGTCTTTTCATGTTTAGACTGACTCAGATAATGTTTGTATGCTATGTGTAATCACACTTTTGTGCATGGTCTTAATATCAGCAAAAACCGGTCTTTTAAGAACATTTAATTAAATACAGTAAATTCAATTGCTAAAAATGAAATAGTGGAACCAAAAGACTTGACCTGTGCAAAAGACCCAGCCTATGACATTTATGCATATGCAGGCTAAACTCAGGGATCAGTTACAAAAATAAGTAACTGGTGCAGAAAACATTCTTGATAGCTCTGTTGTGCTAATTTAGCTCCTGAAGTGGAAAAGAAAACCCAAGTCTTAACTGAACCCCAGACTGATATATTCATACTTTCTGATAAGTTACAGTTAATTAATTTTCCATTGCAGTCTCTCTTTCCAATTCTTTTGTTAAAGAAAGAATCTAATTTCCAGGTGCCTGGGGCATGTTATGGGAAAAGCTTACCTGCTTCCTGGGTGATACCAGGGAGAAATATTTGGCATCTTCAGCGCATTACCCACAGTTCATAGTATAACTTGGAAAAATTATGTCTTTAGATAATGACTTTGAGAATGCCCTGGCTAGCATCACCATTGGCTGTGCTGACTGGAATTTTGGGAGTTACAGTTCTAATCCCTAGTTCATGAACAGACTTTCTGCCCTGCTCCCATCTCCTTTATCCTCAATCTGGATTTTAATTTAGTGCTTCATTGATATGTTGCTGTTAATGGGTGTGTTTTTAAAATGCAATTAATTGTACTGTTTATTTTATGTACCTAAGAGAAAATCCACACTGCACAATTCTAACAGTTTGATGCCATTTTAACTGTCCTGGCCCCATGCTATGGAGTCCTGGGATTCTTAGAATTTTCTGGCAGGGAGTTCTTAATACTGCAGTTCAAGGGAATATACTAGAGAATTCTAAGCATTTCACCATACTATAAACCCCAGTATTCCATAGGAGGGAACAATTAAAGTGCTATCCAGCTGATCCAACTATACAGTGTGGATACACCCCAAGTTAAATAAGGATGTACTTAAGTATGCAGTAGGGTAACTAGGAATAGACCTCCAGGTAGCTGGAAGAAACAACAGAAACAGAAGAAGAACACTAGATACTTGTCTGTCCATGCCAAAAGAAGAAATTCTACCATACAGATTGGTATTCACTGTGATGAAATAGTTGGATATATATGCATTGGTCTGACATATGTTTAAGAGGTGGCAAGTGGTGGCCCAAGGCTGTCTCTACATCTCTTAACTTCTCCAGATGAAAGTAGTATGGTGATGGACTAGAACTCTGGGAGGATAATTAAAAATCCACACTCAGCCTTGGGTGACCTTGGACTTGTCACATTCTCTCAGCCTAAAAGGAAGGCAATGACAAACCTCTTCTGAATAAATATGCCCAAAAAGACCCTATATAAGACCAATGTAGTCAGAGTCAACTTGAATGCGCATAACAATACAACTCTTCCAGACTTCCCTAGACTGGCCTTTTTTGCTCACCTCCCAAAAGGGTGAATTATTTCTCACAGAAGCCTGAAGAAGCACCTAGTAATTCTCCTTTTAAACACAACTCCCTTCATTGTTTAATATAATGCAGAGATCTTGCATCAAGTTTTTGACATGTGAATCTCTGCATGCAGAGTTACACACTGATTATGCTACAAGACCTTTATGTTGAAAGGCAATTGTGCAAGTTAACACATGCCCAAGTGTGCAACCAAATGCACAGTTAAAAGCACATGGACATTCTCATGAGGACTTGCATGTGCGATGGCACCACATGTGCAACTCTACCTCCAAGACCTGTAACTAAATGCAGCCAGTGAGGATTAGACCAAAATGTCCAACTACTTTCATAGGAGAATTTACCCATGAGTAAGACACCAACAGGATTCAGGCCAATCAATATCTCTTTTTCAAAACCAAAAAATACACTTCTACCATTTGTGATCTTTTAATTTTTGAGCATTTTTGACAGTTCAGGTAAGGTTCCAGAAGATCCCATGAGCAGAAAATTAGGCTATGTACTTTTTGCAGTTGTCCTGCCCAGATCTGTATAAAGACTGAGTTTCAGTGGAGATACACAGCTCATTCTCTTGAAAAATATAGCTTAGATGTTCCCATATGTTGCTGTCCTGTGACAAACTCCATTGTTACTGCTTTGAAATTGGCAATTGCCACCATGCTTTTGAAAACTACTCTGCTGTACAATTCATCTTGAGGGAATATTTGTCTGTTTCAAAATTTAGCAGTGCCACCTGCAGGTTTGTTGTTGAAGGCCCTTGCAAGTCAAAAGTTCCATGCTTTCCCTTAAGACAGAGAATAGAGATTGGAAATCCATTAAGGAAAACATCCTCAGTAGTTAAGCAATATTAACATTCTCTGGTCAGGTCCCTGACTACCCATAAGGCAAGCTATGCAATAAACTCAAAAGGATGCCTTTGTGACTTCTTTGGTATTTAAACTGTTTTGCTCAGTGGTGGCTGAGGACTCCCATGTCAGTAGGCAAAGTGAATCCACACTGGATTTTAGTCTGAACTTTAAAGAAACTATCCAAGGTGCTGAATCCATTTTGAGGATAGCATATCTTGAATAGGTCCTTTAAAGTTCAGACTACAACCTGGAGTGGGTTTATTGTTATGGAAACCATCAGTTGCCACTAATCTAACTATGTGCAGGACTGAGTATGTAGCTGCAACTATTAGTAATTGGGCTGCACAGTACTTGCTCCAAGCATATGTTTGTGGCTTGTGCCTGTACCACCATGGCAGCTCCTATTGGTTGGGAACCACAGTTGGTTTGCACTGTGTGTCATGGAATGATTCTATTTCATAATGTAACATCATTTCAATGAATGATGTTGCGTCGTGGGGGGAAGTGAGGGTTGCTCAGAAAGTTACTGAGAGGAGCAAACTAAGAATGAGAAGAAAAATCAGACAGCAGCACCTAGTTAGTCCCTGCACCAGGCCAAAGAAAGAATGGTCGGTAATTAATTCCTTTTTGGAACAAATAAAGCATAACTAAGCAGCTTGATCATTGGATTGTGACTCTGGGGAACAGGTCTGAACCCAGGCATGGCCATGGAAACCCACTGCCTCAGAGGGAGACAATGGGAAACCCCCTCTGAATAAATTTTGCCCAAAAGCTGTGATAGGTTTGCCTTAGGGTTGCCACATGTTGGAAATGACTTGAAGGCACACAACAGTGTTACATGAGTGATTTCACTAGGATATGGTTCACTGTTATAGGTCAGCAACTTTCTGATTTTTTTTTAGAAAAACCCAACTAAATTATCTCTTTTGGTTATGTTCGGACAATGGGAAATGAAATAATTACTTTCAGAAATTTTAATATAACTGTAACTAATTACAGGACCTCACAGAACTGTGGCTAATTGTTTTTAAACATTAACTTTCCAAGCTCTGACCCAAAATTTGCAGATGTACAGAGTTCTCGCTAACTTCTCAAAATCCCTCACTTGACAGTTTGCCGTCTGTAAGTTTCCCTAGAAATAAAGGAAGCTCTGCCACCAGGCTTCTAATCTCACTTTACAGGCCTGAACAGTATGGAGAGGAAAAGTAGAAGAATCTCTATGGAAAACCAAATCAAGGAATAGTAGCCAAGGCAGGTTGATAAAGACTTTCTCACTCTCTGTTTCCCATTCAGAATGATGGATTCTCTGACTCCTAGATTTTGAGAAGGATAATAATTAGGATGTACAAGCCAATCAAGGGGACTCTAGAGCACTTCGAAGATTGTTTGCATTATATTTGCAACTTTAATTTAAAAGTTGCTTTAAAAAATCATGACAAAAATCTGTATAAAAGTGACATGCAGTAACACACATATGCCTACTTACCTCTTACTTTTGTATCCTGCCTTTAAAGCTAAAGGTGTTTTTCCTTCCTTTTCCTTATATCCTTACAATCTGAGCTTGATAACATTACTTTCTTGGATCACAGCTCTCAGAATCCACAGTAACTCCTCTAAGCTCTGCTTGGAACAACACTGTGAGGTAGGTTTGGCTGAGAGAATTGGAAAGCTAAAGCTTGAAAAAGTTTTGTTAATCTTTGGCTTGTCATGTGGACCAGGGAATCATAGGAGTTGCTGGAATTTTTCCAAACTTTGAGATTGATGGGTCTGTGGCCACCCAGTGAGTTTCATGGCTCAGTGGCATTCGAACCTGAATGTCCCCCGTCCAGCTACTGTGATTTATATAGATTTAAACTGAAGGCAAAGCTAGCCGATTGCTCTCTGGATGGCAATTTATATTGGGGTGGAAACTCTTCCATTGTTAGCACCACTGGAAATGTAGGATTCTGGGAAATACGCTCTGGGTCTAAGCTTGCCCCACAGGCAATGAAATAGATACGCGTCTTGCTCAACCTGAAAGGGAATTCTCAAAACAAGAATGGGCATTCTTTCCCATCAGGGTTTATGTTCTTGTTACTTATGAGTCATGTTTCCATTTGCTCGGCTTGCTCTTTACTACGGGACACCACCTTTCAGTAAAATAGCCCAGAGGCCACAGGGAAGTGGGCGGCATCCTTTCTTCCTCTGGTAAAATGAACACAATTCTTGTTGTGCTCAGTGGCAGCAGGTGAAAGGGGAAGGTGGATAACAGAGGGACCTTTGGAGCAAGGGAGAGGTGCTCCTTCTGCCAATTCTCTTGCTGCCTTCAGGCATCTGAAAGTCCATCAGTGTTACCAAGTAAACAGTTCATCATTGCACAATCTTGCCTTTCCATAAAGTGACTGGACAAAAAGCACTTTCTGAGCTCCTGCATTGATGAGATGGAGTCCAACTTTATGCTTACCCAGTTATGTTGGAGTTATGCAGTGCCACCATGTTAGTGAATTGCCATCTTGCATCAATGAAAGGTGCAAGTGAATGCACATGTGAATCTGCCTACACACTATATCGTGTTAGCACTCACCATGTGCATCTGTGCCCAGTGGCAGTGCATGCACAACTCTCTTTCAGCAGACTGGGATAGCTCCTTTAAAGTTTGGACTAAAACTCAGAGCAAAGTCTCAACCCTACTGACATGGCTTCCACTACTCTTGGTGTTGCTCATGCTCTAGGAGCATTCAAGTGGGGCTTGGAAAGTTCCTCTGAAAAAGTCATTTGTTCCAGGTATATTTGAAAACTCTCCCCAAGTAGTTAGTTACTGTTATAGTCAGAGTTGAAAAAATAAAAGTTTGCCTTGTCATTATTCAAAAGAAACTTAATAATTACTTTTTGTGATTATTTTCTTTTAAAAAGAAGGACCAAATTTTTATAAGATATTGACCTGTGGTTGAAGTTCACCTACGTAGAAGGCCACGCTTCTTGTAACTACAAGAATAACAAAAGAATAATTTCAGTTACACTGCAGAAGGAGTATTATTTTCCCCTTGTTATGTTAAAATTGTTGTATGCACCCAAGTCACTTCCAACTTACGGCAAGACTTGGCAAAGCAATCTTAGGGTTTTCTTGGCAAGATTTGTTCAGAGTGGGTTTGCCATTGTCATTAGCTGGAAAGGCTGAGAGAGTGTGACTTGCCCAAGGTCATTCAGTGTGTTTCCATGGCTTAATGGGGATTTGAAGCCAAGTCCCAGAATCATAGTCTAACCACTACACTGTGCTGGCTCTCTACAATTGTACCATAGCTTGGCTATGTCTTAGGCCATTTCCGCACTAGACTGTTATAGCACTATGATTCCACTTTCAACATCCTATGGAATCCTGGGGTTTGCATGGTAGTGGAAACATGCAGGATCTCAGATATTACCTGCAGTAGGAAAATAAAATGTGTGGTAGGAAATAGGTGTTTGTGCAGTTGGCAATATGAGCTTCAACCAGGATGAAGGTTATTTCTTCAAGCAGATGAGGAAGACTGAAGAGAGAGAAAGGAAATTATGACTACTATTATCTTTCAGTTGACATAATCTGTAATTGGGACTAACTGTCTGACTGCTGAATATGTGACCAGGGAGGTTGCATGCATGAAGATATGCCTAGCTGCTGCAGATTCAACTGCATTGCCACAAGCTTTGCACCTGCATCGAATTCTCCTTTTCCACCATGGCTCCAGGGTTTACTGGCACCTCGAAAGTCCTGATTCTCATTACCACATTTTGTCAAGACTTTTATTACTACATATATTTGATGGATACTAGTTTGGTTCACAGTTATCACAACCATAGGGACAGTGCCAAGGTATCTTTAGGCAATGCTGGGATGAGACTGTCTCTGTCATTTTCTATGATGCACTGCAGGGCTGTACAGAATAATACATAATGTCAGGAGCATTGGGGAAAAGTGTCTCCTTGATACTGACCTTTTGGCTTCTTGTGCAGTGGGAACAAAGGCTTAAATGAAGCCTGCAAAAATGAAACAATTACAAATTGGCCAAGATCCAGTTCGCAGGCTGATAGAGCATAACTCTCCATCAGCATACTGATGCTTGTCATTCTGAAACTGGAGCCTGCTCCTTCTTCCCTGCATCTTTTCCAGGTCTGCCTCAGTGAAAGATTGTGCCTTTTTCTCTTGGGGTTCAAGGATAGCTAGTGTGTCCAGATGTACCAGATCACTGGCTTGCGGGGAGGGGGGATGGATCTGTACTTGAGAGCCCCCACAGCTGCAGTTGCAGAGTAATGGTGTTATGAAAAGAGGTACAGAATACTTCTTCAATAAAAACTCTCCAAAGTACATTCTCCCACGGGGAATACCTTCCCAAAATATGTGCACTGGCAAGGTGCATCCACTGGCAGGTGTGAATTATGATAGCCTATGAAACCATAGGATTCGAGCTGTTATTTGCAGAAGTTACTTCCAAGCTCCCATGGCAAGTGAAAAGACCAAAAGCACAAAGAGGAGGAGATACAATGGGGCCTGAGGGAAAAACAATGCTCTCCTACTGGGTTGGGGTCCCAGAAAATGCCCTACAACATTGTTGTTGATGCTGTTGTACACCTTCAATTTGTTTATAACTTATAGTCAGACAACACTATCATGGGGTTTCCTGGCAAGATTTGTTCAGAGGTTTGCCTTTGCCTTCCTCTGAGGTTGAGAGAGTGTGACTTGCCCAAGTGAATTGCCATGGCTAAGCAGAGATGTGAACCTTGGTCCCCAGAATTATAGTTCAACACTCAAACCACTACACCACACTGGTTCTCAGATTTCCACAGATAAAAACTGGGACACTTGTGGCCAAGCAACATCAAAGTGTGGTTTAGATGGCAAAAGTAGTTAACAAGGAAGAACAGACATGCTGGGAGAAGCTTCAGCAGTTTACTCTTGCCCAAGCCTACTGGGAAAGTCAAGATTCTGCTCTCTTCTCTCCTCCAATCTCCGTTGTGTTAATTGAGTGCAAACTACTTTTTCACTTTTGAACTGATGCCATTTCCGCACTAGGCTGTTATAGCGCTATTTTCCCACTTGCAACATCCTATGGAATCCTGGGGTTTGCAGTTTTGGGAGGGGCCGAGGAGAAAGGGAGAAAGTAGAAGGAGAAGAGGGAAACTGGGACATTTAAGAAGCAGCTGAAAAAGTGTGATGAAAGAGGGTTAATGTCCCTGACAAACTGGGACAGTTGAACAGTATGTGATAGTTGATAGGAGTTGCAGTCCAATAATATCTGAAGGGTCACTCTTTCCTTATTCTTAGTTTGCCTGCTCCATTTCCTGGTTTCTGGCTGCTGTTAAAGGCAGAGTAGCATCACCAAGAAAGCAAGTTGGTAGTCCTATCTATACAAGTGCATGCTTCTCCTTTGCCAATGAAAAATATTGATTAATGGCAGGGTTGCCTTGATCACCCGGCTTTTGATTCAAATGTTGCTTGTTCTCCCCCTGCTTTTGATAAAGCACTTTTATTTCCACTTCACAGTCACTGAGCTCTGTTTACTTCAGTTGACTCACCAGTGTAATTAATATTATCTTATTTACCAATGTTTGTCATTTTATAGCTCTGAAGAACAGGATGACTCACCTCTGAGAGAAACAGTGGGGTAGAATACGAGCCAGAGATTTTTTAGCCTTCTGCTTCCTTTTTCACATTGAATATGAACCAAGGGTGACCTTTGAAACAGACTGAGTCATACCAATATAATATTTACCACTGTTGTTGCAAGGCTCAGATTATCTACAAATATCTCCCACACATAGAAACATGGAAAAAAATATGGGAAGGGGTGGGACAGGTTTCCTCAAGCTATAGCCTTAATCTTGTTGATTAATTATATCTGCAGAGGGCATTTGAGCCAAATGAAGAGACACAAACAGACGCTTTAGAGATTTGCTATTAGCATCTCAGCCACTGTTCAAATATAGATGGAGGAGACTGGACAACAGCAAAGCAGTACCTCTTGCTTCCTTGAGGGGGAAGAAGATGGATGTTACAGTTCAGAAGGGATTTAAACATCACTCCAGATGGGCTTCTGGAGGCAGGGTCTTTTCAACAGTGGCACCAAAGTTCTAGAAATCCCTCCCAGGGGAGTCTTGCTGGGTCTATGGACAAAGGATTGGAAGGGTGGTGTCAGGCCAAATTTGGAGCCCCCTGAGCATGGAGAGAATTTCTCAGTGTAACAATATAAGAAATGTTCTAACAGGTCATGGGAGCCAGCATGGTGTAGTATTTTGAGTGCCGGGCTATGACTTTGGAGAACTGAGTTCAGATTCCAGTTTGGACCTGGAAACCCACTGGGTGACCTTGGGCAAGTCATGTTTCCTTACTCTCAAAGGAAGGCAAAGGTAAACCTCCTCTGAAGAAATCTTGCCAAGAAAACCCCATGATAAGTTTGCTTTAGGGTCGGGCACAAAACAAAAATGGATCGTACCAGAGACCTGCCTTGCTCCTCCTGATTTGTTGCTCTTGAGAGCCTTCAGATAGAGTGAGACTTATGACTTATGACAACATTCTCCTAGGGTTTTCATGGCAAGATTTCATCAGAGGAGGTTTCTGTTGTCACCTTCTTAGGCTGAGAGGGTGTGACTTGCCCATGGTCACCTATTGAGTTTCCATGCCTGAGCAAAGATTTGAACCCTGGTCTCATAGATTCCTAGTCCAACATTCAAACCACTCAAACCACTACACCATACTTGTTACTCCAGTTATGTTATGTCTGGTGAGAGCACTAGATATCCTTTTGATATCAAATAATTTGGCCTTTGCTTGACCTTTCTCTGCCACCCTTCTCCACGTGTTTGCAGAGGTCCCCTGGACAAGCACGTAAGGGTGCGGCTGTTAATGGTTGTACATTCCAAAACCCCATTCAGGCAGGCAACCTAAGCCTCTCCAATGCTTTAGGGAAAACTCCCTGCAAACTGGCTTTGCTTGGCGCGTATCTACACAAAGCCGCAATGCCAAGAGCTGAGCCATTCCTTTATGTCAGGCCATCAGCGTACTGGCCATACTATTGTCATCCAGCGCTAAGCTCCTCATGCAAAACCCGACCTTTTCCAGCTCCTTTGTCCCGCTCTAAAATCCCTTTGTTCTCACCGAGCATAGCATAGCCTGTAGGCACAATCCACCCTATAAAAAGTCCCCACTTTTGGGACTACCTCGGACTACTTTGGACTTCCATCCCGCCTTGCTGCCGGTAGCCTGAAGGAACTCTGCTCAGTGGACCCTGTTGAGCTTTCTTTCCCGGAACCCCGTCTTTCTCTCCAGGACTACGAGACCAGGTGTCGTATTACCCACTCCCTTGAGACTCCCCATTTCCATTTCTAAGTTAGCTAGTATTTGTCGTTTCTTTCATGTTGCTTGTTCTTAATAAAATATTATTTGTTACTTTTAAAAGCTTGTCTAACTGCTCTGACCCGACACTGTATACATAGAGTTAAAGATCCTAGCTAAAGTTACCCTGCCTCTCATTAGCTTAAGAGAGTGCTTGAGCTTAATTTCCCCAACTTGTGCTTTTATTTGGTTATATGGGCGCCCTCCTAGGACCCCCAACATACAGGGTAACATACTGACTCCCTTGTTCATGTTCGCTCAGAAAAAAAATCTCATTTGGGAAGCTTCTGTATGTGTGTGCGCCTTCAAGTTGCTTGTCAACTTATGGCAACTCCATTAATTTTATAGGATTTTCTCAGGCCAGGAATACTCAGAAGTGGTTTTGTCAGTTCCTTTCTCTGAAATAATATAGCCTAGAGCTGCCAGTATTTATTGGTTGTCTCCTATCTAAGTACTTAGGGCTATCCTGCCTAGCTTCCAGGATCAAATAGGAACTGATGCTGGTCTGGGTCAGCTCTGGTTAGTACTTGGGTGGGACACCACCAATAAAAGCTGCTCTAGGCTGTATTTTAGAAAAAGGAACTGGCAAAACCATGACTGAATATTTTTTGCCTAAGAAAATCAGACAGAAGATCAGATAGGATCTGGTGCTTCTTTGATATACGACAATAACGGCAAGAATATTGTTTGCTCAGACTTGGAAATGGACTGAAGCACAGGTGATGAAGACTGGATTGCTGAGTTATCCCAAATGACCAAATTAACTTGGGTTCTAAAGGATAAGCCAACTGAAGACTTTTTGAAAGATTGGAAATTGTTTATGGATTTCTTGAGCAATAAGAAATCTAATGATGTTATAATCTATGGTTATGGTTATTAATAATTTTAATAGGATTGTTTAGCTGGATCTCTGATAGTAGTTTTTTTTCTTTTTAGTTTTCATTACAGTCAGGGTTGGGGGTAAGAGACCCACTGTGTATCAGTTATATTTCTTTGTCTTTTTTTCTTCCGTTTCTTTATTTTTTTGATTATACATTACTTTAATTGTAAACTAGATTGTGAGTGTCAAAAATTAATATGTATAAAAAAGATAGGATCTGGTGCTTTTAGGGCATTAAGGCCATTCAAATATTTAGGATATTTAGCCCCATCCAAGTACTAACCAGAGCTGACCTTGCTTAACTTCCAAGATCAGACGGGAAATTTAGGCCATTTAGGCCATTTGGTAAGCTTAGACTTGCACAGTGTGTTCCATTGGCAACACTCAAACTGCTATACCACACTGGCTCCTTGAACAGAATTATTTGGGAAGCTTAGTCCCTAGTAAACCTGTTTAAGGAGCCAGCATGATATAGCAGGGGTGTCAAACTCAATTTCATCTTGGGCCACATCAGCATTATGGTTGCCCTCAAAGGGTCCATTGTATCTGTAAGAACTCTCTGTGCCTCTTTCTTCCCCTCTGTGGCTCTTTCTGCCCCCCCGCCCCTCTCTGTACCTCGTGAGCCCAATCCCCACATTGTGGGCCCCTGGCTGCCGATGCTCTGAAGAAGGGCCCAGCAGCCAGCATTCACAATCTACTTCTGCTTCTGACTGCTCCCCGGTCCAACTCTTGTGAGCTGTGCGGTGCATTGCCATGGTAACCTGCAGCAACACTCTGATGGTGAGGAACAGTCAGAAGTAGAAGTAGATCACGAGTGCTGGCTGCTGGGCCCCTCTTCAGAATACTGGCAGCCAGGGTCCCACAATGTGGGGATCAGGCTCACCAGGCGGGGGAGAGCTGCAGGAGAGATGCAAGGGCCAGATGAAATGGCCTGGCGGGCCGCATTTGGCCCATGGGCCTTGTGTTTGACACATGTGGCATAGTGGTTTGCATGTTGGATAGGACTCCTGGACATCAGGATTTGAATACTCACTCAGCTATGAAAACCCAGTGGGTAAGTCACACTCTCTCAGCCTCAGAGGATGGGAATGTCAAACCTCCTCTGAATATATCTAGACAAGAAAACCCCATGATAGGTTCACCTTAGGCTTGCCATAAGTCTGAAGAGACACAGAAAAAATAAGTCTGTTTACCAGCTAAATGTGTACCTATCTGGTAAGTACACATAAGACTGCAAGTTTCAGTTGCAATGTTAAACATGCTAACTGAACATAGAAATGACGGGGAATGCAATCCAAGGCTATCTGGAGGGCCATATAATACTGAATCTCACTAAACATTCACATGTTCATGGAATGTGTGAATGCATAAAGAGAAGTTTCCTTTGACCTGTAGTTTGACCTCTTTTGCTTTATGGAAGAGATAAGACTCGTTGAGATAAAGATTTCTTTATTCTGCTACCTATGAGTAGCAGTATGAGTAGTTTACCCTTATCTTTCAGGCCCTTATGAAGACAGGGTGTGTTGAAGCACATTCAGTTTACACAAAACATTTGTATCTGTAGTGGTTGATGCCAAGTTGTTTCAGACTTGCAAAACCTTTGGTGATATAGATCAGTCAGGCTTTGGAGAAGTGGTCTAGAATAATGTGATTTATCTGCTCCAATTTGCAGATTTTCGTTAGGATTTATATTGACTTAGGTACTGTTACTTTTATTCTTTATTGATAACTATCCTTCCTGCCTTTCTTTGCCTTGTCAGTTTTTACATTTGGAGTCATGCTTTTCTCTTCTTTTGTTGTCTTTGATCTCCCTCTAGAAAGTTGCAGTTAAAAACATTTGGAGGGCAAACAGCAGCACGAGGGATGCGGCAGCAGGGGTGCACGCCCGAACTGCCCCCTCATTTGCAAACAAGGGATCACTTTCAGCACTCACAATCCTCCCCCTGCTGCTGCATGCCTGATGCAAGGGACATGGCTGCAGGTGTGTGCATGCACCCAAATTATGGGCCTTTCCATACTATAGTGCTACTATTCCACTTCCAACATCCTGTGGAACTTCAACATCCTGTGGGATTTCTAGTTTACTCAGGTCAAAGAGATCTCTGGCTGAGAATTCTAAATGCCCCTCCCTAAACTGCAATCCCAGGTTTCCATAGGATGTTGAAAGTGGAATAATAGCACTATAGCATAGCGTAGTGCAGAAAGGTCCTATGTCTCTGGAGAGCAGGGTCTGAATCCTTGCTCAGCCATGGAAATCCACTGGGTGACCTCAGGCAAGTCACACACTCTCAGCCTCAGAGAAGGGCAAAGGCAACAAATCTTGCCAAGAAAATGCCCATGAACTTCAGGTTGCCATAAGCCAGTTTTCAAAGGGGAGAGACATGACAGGTAGAAAGAACCTCCCCCTGTTAGCAGCATTTTGTTGTTGTGTGCCTTCACGTCACTTCAGACTTATGGCAACCCTAAAGTGATCCTACCACAAAGGTTTTTTGACAAGATTTGTTCAGAGGTGGGTTGCCTTTGTCTTCCTTTCAGGCTGAGAGGATGTGACTTGCCCAAGGTCACCCCGTGTCTGAGCGGGGATTTGAATCCTAATCTCCAGAAGCCTTTCATGAATGAATGAATAAATTAATAAATAAATATTCAACTATTTAAATAAATATTTGAATATTTAAATCTAAATTTAAATATTTAAATCTTAACTCAAGAGTCTTGGAGGTCTCTGGCAGCAAATTATATTTACGGGGTCCCTGGTAAAGAGTTATTGATTGATTGATTGATTGTATTTGTATGCTATCTTTCTCCCAGAATGGAGAAGGTTAAGAGCCACTGTTCTACACCACCTACTTACTCATATATACATAACTAAGTAGCATCTCTCGGCCTGACTCTTCCAAGCTCACCTTAACAGCCAGCAGCCACATCAGGTGGTCTGTTCAGCTGCCGATCAGGGAGCAAGGAAGGTCACATTTCCAGCTCCCTCTCATCAACAAGCAAGGCTGCCTTCCTTTTTGCACCCCGATCAGCAGCTGACCAGACCTCCTCTTCCCAATGTGGGTTAAGGCTGGTTGGGGGGCGTTTATGTAGCTGTTCAGTAAGACTACACAGTCTCACTGAATATGGTGAAGTTGTGGATCCTTAACAATAGGTTATAAATCTCTAACTGCAATACAGAATACCAGCCAACATGTTTAGGAAGCAGTAATCAACATCAGTTCCAGCCAGTTTCTCCTTCTCCATAATGCTGTCTCTGCTAGTATGATGGTCCTCTTTGCATGGTGGGTTGTTGTGCCGAACAGAGCCTGGAAAAGACTGTGGCTGAGATCCTACATGGGGACTGTATAGTGTAAATCTTCACATGCAAAGTTACACATTGATTGGACTATGTGACCCTTGTGCTGAATGGCAACTTTGAGCAAACCAAATACACAACTAAAACATGCAGCCAAAAGCACAACCCAGTGTGAATCCGCGTATTCCTGCATGCCTAACTCTGCCTTCGTAGCTTTTAAATGAACGAGGATGCTCTACCTTGGGCGAAAGTATCCAATTGCTGCAATAGGGGATCTCATGTACACATAAGAACCCAACAGCATTCTGGTCTACAGATCCCAGATCTGCCCCCTCCCCAGCCACTATGGCCGTTGAGAGATTCTGGAAGTTGTAAGCCAGAAAGGTAATTTTTTCCAAACTCTGGGGACAACAGCCACAGGGACCAAGGCAGCTGTAGCAAAATATATAGGAAAAATTAAGCCTCCCTCTGTTTTTTTTTACACAAGCTCAGCTGTCCTGCCACACCCTGTAGAAATGCATCCAAAGTAGAAATGAAGATTGGCTCACAGCCCTGAAATAGCTCCAAGGATTTCAGTGAGTCTTGGTGCCCAGACTGCAGCTAGGGAAGGACCAAATGTCAACCAAGGAATTTCCTATTATTAACAGAAGGGGTATTTTCAGTAAGGAAAAAGCTTTATAGGTGGGTAAGTATGCAAACAGACAAATTGATATGTCAGTGTGATCCTGCTCAACACAGGCATCTCTTGCATTATGGAAAATATTCAGAAATAATACTAACTGAAGCAGGTGGAACCTGCAATAAAACATTGGAAAGTTTAGGAGATTCCAACTCCTCTATCTGTCCCCCCAATACTGAGGCATCTTTTCCACAAGCCTTTTTGCACTTCCAAAAGTCTTGAAGTTCCTCAAAGTCTGCTGAAATCCCCCCCATTAAGCATGGGTAGTGTTATTTTTTGGTGACATTTACAGTCCAAATGGTAGAAATGGAATCAATTGGATATATAAGAATTGCCTACAAACCATTGTTGGCATCCTGTATGGCTCACCATGGCATCATAATTTTGCAGAACTACACTAAGCTATCCATTCACCAACCCCCAAATTTACTACAGAACAACTGTAGCCTCCCCCACAACCATTCCATGGCTGGTGGAGAGTGGATGGGATAATCTGAGAGGTGTCTGGCTATATCCCTGTGGCCAGATACAGAATGATTACATCATCCACTGAGACTTCTGGAGGACCCCAGTGAAGCTCAATGAGTTATGTAATCATTCCACACCTGGCTACAGGGGCATAGCCAGACACCTCTCTTGAGTTCATTTGGAATACTGTGTCCAGTTCTGGGCACCTCAATTCAAGGAGGATATAAAAAGCTGGAGTGTGTCCAGAGGAGGGCAACCAAAATGGTGAAGGGTCTGGAAGCCATGCCCCATAAGGAGCGGCTGAGGGAGCTGGGTGTGTTTAGTCTGCAGAAGAGAAGGTTAAGAGGGGACATGATAGCCATGCTTAAATATTTGAAGCGATGTCATGTCGAGGATGGAGTGGGCTTGTTTTCTGCTGCTCCAGAGACTAGTACAAGGAACAATGGATTCAAGCTGCAGAAAAGGAGATTCCACCTGAACCTCAGAAAGAACCTCAGTGGAATATGCTGCCTCAAAGTGTGATGGAGTCTCCTTCTTTGAAGGTTTTTAAGCAGAGGCTGGATGGCCATCTATTGGGAGTGCTTTGATGTGTGTTCCTGCATGGCAAAGGGGTGGACTGGATGGCCCCTGTGGTCTCTTCCAACTCTATGATTCTATCTCCCCACCTCCACACTACACCAGGCATGGGATGACCTGAGGAAAAGAATTGCAGTGGCTCTACAGTAAATCTGAAGGGGGAAAGCTTTGATCAGTGCAGAGGGAGAAATGTTGCATTATGTGGATGCATAATGGACTCCTTGCTCCACAAATTTCGCACAGCTCTTGTGTGTGTGTGTGTGAGAACGCAAACTGTTACAAACTTGTTGTTATGGCTAGCCAGTTCCATGGGAAACTTTTCCTCAGCGTTATCAGCTTGTCCGGAACTGGCACACAGCTGCGCCATCATATGTGTTTTTGCTACATGACATGTTATGGCTATGAACTTGTTATTCACGCTTGTTGTCGTGAGGTGAAGGTGCCTAAAGCATGTTTACGACCTCAGCAGTGTTTTGTTACTTGCTACGTGGAGCAGGCATGAAGTCTACAGCAAGCAGGAGTTTTTATTTCTTTTTATCAGCAGGAGTTTCTCGACTCCTGTTTTGCAACAAGAAAGGGCATACCAATCTCTACATTGACAAACAAAATACATCTGCAGGTTTAAGGTTGACTTGCAAGCCAACATAGTGTAGTGGTTGAGGACTGGACTACAACTCTGGAGACCCTGGTATCAGGTCAGCCATGGAAGCCCACCTTAGGCAAATCACACTCTCTCCACCCCAGAAAAAGGCTAAGGCAAGTCCTCTCCAAACAAATCTTGCCACAAAAACCTCATGATAATTTCACCTTACAGTTGCCATAAGTCAGAAACAACTTGAAAGCACACAACAGCAACAAAGTTGATCTATCTATGCTGCTAACAAGATGCCAGCCTATAGCAGGAAGCCTGTTGGTGTCTTATATATGCTTAAGTGCTGAAGCAGCTGGCTGGCCCCTTCCGAAACTGCAAACCCCAGGATTCCATAGGATGTTGCAAGTGGAATAATAGCACTATAACAGTCTAGTGCGGAAATGGTCTATGGTTGTTCCATTCTGTCATACTGCTGCTTTACGGAATTTGGTCTTTTCCATTCATATGCAGTAGGTGGTGCTCAAGCTCTGCTTTCAATTGCTAACATTTTTAGGACTGCTAACCAAACTTTTCATTCTTGAACTGGTGAGAAGGTGAGAACTCTCCCTCTCTCCCTTGAAACAGAATTCTTGTGTATGCTCATTAGAGGAGAGATAGAAACTGGTGTCCTAATTAGAATGTGCTTTATTAGGAATATTGTATAATACAGTCTTCTACAACTAGGCACTCTCTAGATGTGTTGGACTTGTTGTTGTTGATGATGATGTGTGCCTTGAAGTTGTTTCTGACTTACGGTGACCCTAAGGCGAAGTTATCATGGAGTTTTCTGGGGCTGAGAGGGTGAGGCATGCCTGAGGTCACCCAATGGGTTTCCATGGCAAAGTGGGAATCAAACCTTGGTCTCTGGAGTTCAACACTCAAACCACTACAGCATGCTGGCTACAACTCCCATAATGCTTACCTGGCACATGTTGAAGAACAACACATCTGAAGACTGTGTAAGCTGGCAAGAGATGATGTAATTGCTTATAATTCAATGCATCCAGAAGGCAGCAGTTTAGGGAAGGCAGATATCACTGGAGAAGAGAAAGCTGACATCAGCCTTTTGGAGTCATTCACAGCAAGCATACTTAACTAGTACTTTTCTGTTCTATGTACAGATCACATAAAATGGATAGCTACTGTATGCCCAGGCCCAAAATCATCACTTCAAGTTGCTGGTGAGGTACATGGAGGTCACTGAGAGGGATTTGATAAGATTTACTACCAAGACAAAAGCAACAGGGTCTAGATCTATGTTCTAGGCCTCTCACCTAACCAAGGGTTTCTAATTCCTTGGCTTGGCTTTGTCCTTTTTCAGTTGCTGCTCCATACCCTTGGAATTGCCTCCCCAAACGCTTGTGGACTGCTCCTTCCCTCATTAATGATAAATCTCAATTAAAACTTCTTTGTTTCGCAAAGTTTGTAGTATAATATTGTTTTTATCTTGTATATTTTGATTACACATATTTGCCAGTTTGCTTTATTATATTGCATTTTTGTATTTTATCTGGATACTTTGTTTTACAACTACATGATAGAGTTTTATTGTTCCTCCCTTCCCTCTGTGTGTGTGTGTGTGTGTGTCTTCCCCATTTGCGGGATTGACTTTCATGGATTTCTCCAATTCCTGTCCCTACCCACGTCAAGTGCTTCTGTTCCAGAGAATCCTTCCCTTTCAGTGGCTCTGATCAGGTGGCACAGCTCTTTAAGAAACCATCTCTGGTCATCCTTCTCTTCACCAACGGCTGCCTAGCCAGCTAAGGACAGCTTGTACCCTGATATCTCAGCACCACAAACCCTCTTCTGATGCCTCTCACACCCAAGGAAGGAGGTGGGCAAGAGAAAGGAAATATAGGGCCGACCCACCCTCTTTCCCTGACATTGTTTGGACCCTGGGTGCCTATGCTCCCCACTATGCCTCAGCCCTCTTCCCATAGACACATACATTTTGATATTTGCAATTTTCCCACTTTTGTGTGGGTCCCATGGCCCTAACTCTAGCAGATGTGGAGGGGGGACTGTACACTTTAGATTGTACTCCTTTGGCAGGGCTCTCTGTTTTGGGTTGTTTTACTTGTAAAGTGTCGTGTATGTGGATGGCATATATCAGTAAATTATTAAAAAAAGCTTTCCTTCCTCTCTCATAATACAAGAACCTGGATCTAGTCATTCAACAAAATCAATTGTTGAATGTGATTTGGGAAAGTCCAGAAGGAAGTATGTTAACCTTTAGCAAAGAGAGAGTGTAGAACTCTGGGTCAGAACTTGCAGGGGGCAGGGATCTTTTTTGGGATTACAAGTCCCATAATCACACAGCCAGTGTAGCCACTTGTCATGCTACATGGAAGTTTCTGGGATTGGTAGGGCAAAAAACTAACCTTTCTACGCTCTGCTCCCAGTACCACAAGATTTGCTGTTAGGTTATGTTCCACTAACTAGTGAAAGCATTCTCTACAAACAAACATTTCATTTTGCAATTATTTGCCTTCAGGGTGATGCTGACATATATGGTGATTCTATTATAAGAGAAGACTGAAGAAAATTTGGGAACTAAAGGAAAAGTTTATGGGGCGGGGTCAGACTGGTCCTGTTGTCACTCTTCTGAAAGATTCTACATGTCCTCCTTGGGAAAAAGAATACTTGACTTTGGTCCAGGTCAACAGGGCTCATTTTATGTTCTTAGCTTGGTTGTTCTCAGAGACCAGCCTAAGATTCCAGACTACATTAAAGCCATTTCCGCACTAGACTTTTATAGTGCTATGATTCTACTTGAAACATCCTATGGAATCCTGGGGTTTGCAGTTTCGGGAGGGGCCAGGTGGCCCCTCCCAAACTGCAAACCCCAGGATTCCATAGGATGTTTCAAGTAGAATCATAGCACTATAAAAGTCTAGTGCGGAAATGGCCTTTGAGAGTGAGGGAACTGGTTTGGGGATATACGAGTAGGAAATGGAATATCTGACAGTTTTGCATCCTCCAACATTTTATTATTTTTTAAGAAATAGTTCTTTCTGTCTCTAAAATGAAAAAAAAAATATGAAAATTTTTGGCAAGTTCTTCACGAATGAAAAAAATTCTTCCTCCACTTGTACTGGCTCAGTTCAAAAGGCACAGCTGTTTCTCGCTCAGAGGGCTGTGTAACTTCTGGCTTCCATATGGTGTTAAAAATGGGGAGCCTTTTAGAAGAAAGAGGTGGGAACTTAATTCAGTGCAAATATGGACCAACATACAGGGATCTTGTCCCAGAACTAAGCATTCAGAGCGTTGGGCGAAAATGGATGAATTTGCCAATTTCGGTTTCTTCTGCATTCACTTTTTTTGGTGAACATTGTTTAAAAAAATAAGAATTTACCAAACAGCTACTCAGTTATAGGAGTAACACTTCATTTTAATTCCCAGCTTTCCATCCTATGGAATCCTGGGATTTGCAGTTTAGGGAAGGAAATTTAGAATTCCTAGCCAGAGAGCTCTAGTGCCTCACCATAGTACTAATTCTGTAATTTCACGGAATGCAGCCATGTGGAAACAAAGTGTTACAATTGTGTGGTATGAGGTTTCCCCAGAATTTCCACCCATTTTTAGACATGGAGTGTATGTAAACAATAGACTGAGCTGGCACCATTCCTTATCTGCTTCCAAATTAGAGAACTGCATACGTGAACATAGAACCTCTTTCTATAGCAGTGGTGTTGAAAAATGTTGACCCTCTAAAATTGTTACTATTTACAAAAGTTAACTTCAATCACTACATTTTTTTTCTTTATCAAGAAGTAAACCATCCCAAACAGTTCTGCAAAATTTGGAAAGTCAGTAGAGTTTCAAATTTCAAAATTTGGAACCTGAGAATGACATTCGGGAGGGGGAAATTTGGATATCAAAACTTGCAATATGCTTGTTTTGGTTGGTTGAGTGAATGAGTGCTGTGAATAGCAAATATCCCCATGATGCTGCAAGTCATTTGCAGAATCCTGACAAATATTAACGGCTACTGCATGCCAGCTGTCAAGACATTGAGTAAAAGGACCAGCTGCTGCAAACTCTTTGGATGTCAAACCCTGATGGAGAATAGAAAACATCTGCTCTCTATTTGTACATCCAAAGAATGTTCAGAAGATGTTTTTGCCATCAGAATTCATAGCGATTTGTTTCGAGGGGATATTTTGGACTGGAAGGATTTTTTTTTTTTTGGAGTAGAAGGATAATCTTGGGGTAGGGCCAGTGCATTCATTATAGCTCCCATCTTGCACCCCTCCCCTTTTTACCTCATATGGTCCTGAGACAACCTTGGAAATAAACAATTGAGAACTTGTCCTGATATCCATGTATTGCTTCTCTGTTAGGGAGGGTTTACGATTCCCTGTGAAAGCATCTGTTTCATACCTCCTGACGGTGCCAATAGGGTGAAATGAATCTTGGCTTAGAAATCAGTATGCTTCTGAGGTTTGCAATGCAATTTCATGATGGAAAAAAAATGGGAACAAATGCATTTCAGAAATGCACAGTCCTGAAATGGGCAGGTTTGAAAAAAAAGATAGAACCCTGTTTTGCTTAATGAAAAAAAAAATGCTTACAAATGTTTACTTTTGGAAAAAAATTAGCTGAGAACTTGACTCAAATCAGGCAGTGTGTAACATTCCACCCACACAATATCATGTCTTCTCCGCACCCTGGCATTTGTGAAGCCCTAGAAGGGGCTGCTGCTGATATTTACAGGGAATAGGAGGTGATAGAAAGGAGGAAATTCAGAGGAGAAAGAAGAAGCTCCCTTCTTTCCTTTCCTCTTGGAGCCCAGATCAGATCTAAGATGGAGTTCTCCTTTCTCTTCCTTCCTCTAAGAGCCTAAACCAGCTGCATCTTCCTTCTTTGAGTTGCTTCCTTCCCTCTGCACTGGTAAGTAGCAGTAGCAGAAGTGGTGGCAGCCCCTCCCAGGGCTTGACAAGTGCTGAAGGAGGTAATGGATGTCATGCAGAGGGCTAGAGAATTGTTGTACTTCATTAAAAAAAAGAGACATATGTAGACATAAACCACATGTAAGTGTGCCTATGTCACTAGCAGGATGGTCAATGTGTGTAAAGATATGCCAATTTTTTAAAAAAAACACTATAAAACTGTACATAGAATCATAGAGTTGGAAGACACCACAGGGGTCATCCAGTCCAACCCCCTGCTATGCAGGAACACACATCAAAGCGGTCCCAACAGATGGCCATCCAGCCTCTGCTTAAAAACCTCCAAAAAAGGAGACTCCACCACACCCTGAGGCAGCAGGTTCCGCTGCTGGACAGCTCTGACCTTCAGGAAGTTCCTCCTGGGGTTCAGGTGGAATCTTCTTTCCTGCAGCTTGAATCCATTGCTCCTTGTCCTAGGCCATTTCTGCACTATGCTCTTATGGCGCGATTATTCCACTGTCAACATCCTATGGAATCCTGAGATTTGCAGTTTAGGGAGGGGCTGGCCGGCCCCTCCCTAAACTGCAAACCCCAGGATTCCATAGGATGTTGAAAGTGGAATAATTGTGCTATAAGAGCGTAGTGTGGAAATGACCCTAGTCTCTGGAGCAGGGGAAAACAAGCCTGCTCCCTCCTCGACATGACATCCCTTCAAATACTTAAACATGGCTATCATGTCCTCTCTTAAGCTTCTCTTCTGCAGACTAAACATCTCCAGCTCCCTAAGCCACTCCTCATAGGGCATGGCTTCCAGACCCTTCACCATTTTGGTTGCTCTCCTCTGGACACACTTCAGCTTGTCGATATCCCTCATGAACTGAGGTGCCCAGAACTGGCCATAGTATTCCAGATGAGGTCTAAGCAAAGTAGAATAGAGTGGTACCATTGCTCCTTGAGATAGACACCATACTCCTCTTGATGCAAGCAATAATCACGTTGGTTTTCTTGGTTGCTGTATCACACTACTGACTCATGTTCAGTTTGTGGTCTACCAAGACTCCTAGATCCCTTTGACATGTACTGTTATCCAGCCGCATGTCCTCCATCCTATATTTGTACATTCCATTTTTTTCTGCCTAAGTGTAGGACCTTAGATCTTGGATCTGGATCTTGACAGGGTGGGGGGAAATATTGCAAACTGATTTGAAGCAAGAAAAAAACCCTATAGGATTCTGAGAAATGCAGCAAAAATGAGACTCAAATTTTTACATCCCTGCTCCTTATCAGAGGTGGCTTGGTTCTGAAGAACAACACCAGAAAAAGGCTATATCCTCTGCTCAGATATGTTGCTTTTTTTTTTTTTTAAAAAAAAGTTAGGTTTTTTTTTACTATATCTTCTAGAATACATGTTGGGAGTTAAGAGTTACCAGGCTGTTAGTCCTGTAGTAACTTTACATCAGCAGAGTTGCAGAGAAAAGGCATTTTCCAATTTAGGTGTGGCTTCTTAAAATGATGGCTGACTTGAAGTAGAAAAGCAGACAGCAGATTTCAAATTCTAAAACATTTACTAACAAAATTTGTAATTGTACATCCACTGAAGAAACTTGACCCTAATTATTTCAGTGAAGTGTTTGAGGAAAAAAATAATGTCATCATTGAAACTCAACAACTTATAAGTTGAGATGTATGCTTAGCAGATTGGAGAAGTTACAATAATGAGCAGTTGACAGTTAGTAGAGAAGTTAGCTTAGGCCATTTCCGCACTGGCCTGTTATAGTGCTATTATTCCACTTTCAACATCCTATGGAACCGTTTGAGGCCCCTTCCTAAACAGCAAACTCCAGGATTCCATAAGATGTTGAAAATGGAATAATAGCACTATAACAGGCTAGTGCGGAAATGGCCAGTGTGTAGTATGAGCGCAGTCAAAGGAGAACAGAGTTCTTAGAGAGTGAGAGGCATGGCTTTCTAAGCTAAACTAATCACACACAGCATAGTGTAAAGTCTAGATGCTACAGCCAATCATTCTAAACATATACACAGACTAACTGTTGAAAGGCTATCAACTAAAGAGGAGAAGAAGAGAGAATGCTGTATTTTCCAACAATTCACAAGCCATCATGGCCACTACAATTAAAAAATGTAACATTATTTCCATGTGGGAATTTCCCCACGTATCTGACCAGCACTGTGGGAAACCAGAACCTGTGTGAAATAGGTCTTTGGTTGATGCACCAGGGATGTTCATATACTCTGAAGAAAGATCTAGTATCCAGTATTTTCACACACAGATCTTTTCTGTTTAGGAGTGTGTTGTTGTTGTTGTTGTTGTTTTGAAAAAAATTTGCATTGATGTCACACATACCATTATATTGCTTACAGCTGCATTTTCTGGAAATTAAAGAAATCCATGCACCATGCTGAGCGTGAAATGTAACTCTTCTCCCCTTCCCCTTTACTCCCAAGGCAAGGGCTAAATTAAGTCAGCAAACTTATTACTATTTCGATCCAACACTGCTTTGGGAAGTAATTCTTGTCTCCCAGAAGCATTTCTAATTGTGGAACTTTAAGAGTAGATGGGCAAGTACGTGGAACAGACCTTAACTATGTGGCAAATGATGCAGCTAGGGAGTGGCCAGCTTGTTACTGCGGTCGTTTAGCGCTCTCCTGGGGTCTATAAGATCCATGTCTGATATTAAAAATCACTCCACGTGTCTGACAGGGTCCCCCGGAAGAGCACGTAGGCAGGCGCAGCCATATGGCTGATACTTGAAAAAACCTGGTCTGGCCAGTGACTTAATCTGTCACATAGCCCCAGGAACCCTCCAGACATGCAAACAGTTAAAACACACAAAAGATCCTCTGCCCCGAGATGATAGCTTGACCGGATTAGCGCTCCTGACATTCTGTCTGTCAAGCGAGGGCAATTTCCATACTGCTGAGGCTTTTGACGAGCCCAGGCAAATCTAATCAAACTAAGCACTCTGACATTTCGGAGCTATGTGCTCCAAATCATGCACATTTTGGAGCTTTGTCTTAGCTCCTCAAACCATTGTTCTCCCCAGGAAAGGATTAGCCCCCAAGGTACATTTCCCCCTATAAAAACCCCTGACTTCGAGCGGTTCCTCAGATCACTCTGATTTCCTCTTGGCTCCACGTCGCTCCGTCCGGCAATCCCCTCAGTGCTCCACGTGCTGAGTTTTCTCTCTCTCTGCTGCTGTCTCCGTCTTCTGTCTTCAGGACCAGGTGCAGTATACCCCAAAATACCTCTCCGAAATTCCCTATCAATTTTTCTCTCTTTTATTTCTTTTTAGCTCTTGAGTGAGTGAGTACGTAAGTGCGAATATGCGCAGTGACTTATTTTTAATAAAAATAAAAATAATTTCTTTAACTGTTTGGTGTGGTCTTTGGTTTGGCTCTACCGCATAAAAATTGGGCTTTAAGATCTCGCTAGGTTACCCTGCCTCTCGTAGTGCTACAGCTTGTGCTCTGGCTAATTCCCATTCTTCCATTATATTGAGCACATTGAAGGGTCCTCCCTGTGACCCCCAGAAATCAGGGTAACAAGCTCATTATTCTAGAATGGACATTGGTGGTCTCTGTGGAGCCCTGTGCCAACCACTTCCCTGTCACAACAATGTCCTAGAAAAGAAACAGTCAGCAGGCAGACCTGCAGAGTTGGCAACGCCCAAACTACCTTGCTGTTCTTCAGAGCAAGGCACTGTGAAGAGGGTGCCCTTGGAGATCCCCTGACCCACTCCACCCATAAAGTCTGGCTCTGAGGAAGATCACCCTCTTATGGCCCTATGCACCCCCAAAATATTATCTAATTGGCAAGCTATATTAATTGGCATTGATACAAAATGGAAGCTAAGGTCAAACTGGACAGAAGAAAATTGCTGACTGTAAACATGAGATTGCAAGGAAGGTCAGTCCACATCCCTCTCCAGGTATAGCCAAAGTCATTGTCAGGCAGATTATAAGGCAACCTCGGAGATAATAGGCTTATGCAACAGCTAGTGAAGCCAACGTTCCCACCAAACAGTGATTGCTCCAACGCTGTTACCTCACACCTGGATGTCTCCCTGCATTGTCCTGAACCTCTCATCAAATACAGGACTATTATGACAGCCATTACCTCTTTGTTACATTAGCACTGAGACCATTAGCACCCTTCGGACCCCATTGTCTGTGTTGCAATTCCTATTGTCCATTTGGCAGTGATTCGCACTCATATCCACAGGGTAGATTTTGGGTATAAAACCCCTCAGTTTTGAGTGATTCAGTGAAGTCTCTTGCCTTGCTGAATGCCACACTATCCCCGAAAGAGAACTATCCTTAGACTTTGCTCTGAGACACATTATTGCTTTCCAGATTGGTAATTATCAGCCAAACCCAACTAGTCCTCTATCCATAATTTATCTCCCTTTATCCTTTGCTTAGCTCTTGTGTGAGTATGTGACTGTTTGTATCATGTGCAGATGTGTGAGTGAATTCCCCTCAATAAAACACATTTTTAGTTTATTTTTGAATCTCTGGCTGGTTCTTTCCTGTGTAACCCTGTAAACATTGGTGGAAAGATCTCATTAAGTTATCCCCCTCTTGCAGGTCTCCTAATGTCGAGCTACTTAATTCTCCATTGTCATGTGGTGGTCCTGGCATTGTGGGTGGACCCTTGAGTCACTCATATTTTGGGGTAACACCTCGGAGTCAGGTATTTGGACATGGTTGGCTCTGTAGAAAACAGTTACTCTCCACAAAGCCTTCCTGCCCATCTTCTCTTGCACTCTTAGAGCTAGTGGTGGAGCTTATTTTGTTTTGGATAAGGAGAAGGCATGGGTCGACACTAGCAGCTGAATAGACTCTGTGGATGGTTGAACAGAGCAAACACGGGGTACTATTCAAAGACCTAGTCGTCTTAGTCTGTATCAGGCTGAAAAGGTAAAATGGGATCTTTTAGCACCATTGAGACTGAGAGAAAAAAGTCTGTAGCATAAGCTTGCATAGATTCACTCCCTTTCAGCACGTTACCTGCTCGCGGAGGTGGGGGGTGCCATTCGCGCAAGCAGCCTCTTACGCGAGGCACTCGCATTGCTCCTCCGTTCTCCCGCAGCTGGCTTCCTGGTCTCGTGAGCGCCCCACCCCTTCTTTCTGCAGTGCAGCCTGGGAGCTGTGGGCTGCACTGGGGGAGGAAGCGCGACCGACCCGCTTGTCCGACGCACCGCAGGGCAGGTAAGTGTGCGAGGGCCCCAGGAGACTTGCACAACTGCACAGCATTTTCAGCTTGAAGCTGAAAATGAAAAGGTGCGTGCTCAGTCCGCTTTAGGTTCTTGAGCGTCGCGTAAATGGGAGTGCATTGTATGGACTGCTCCTCCTCTTTACGCAATGCTCAAGGGGCCCTTTCGCATAAGAAACTGCGTGCAAAAAGCCACTTGGTCTACTTTATTATTTATTTTATTCATTTATATCCCACCTATCTCCCAATAACAAAATTCAAGGCAACATCAGATGAAATAGAATGAGTCTGTGAAAGCTTATGCTACAAACGTTTTTCACTCAGTCTCAAAAGTACTGCAGGATTCTTTTGCATCTTTTAAAACATGTTGTAGTTCTACTTATGAAGCTACAGAGATCTGGCTTTGTGCATTACCTGTTTCGGAGGTTTTCTGAGAAGCATACAGAGGCAATCCAGAACAAATTTGGAGGGACTGAAGTGGATAGATATACCCTACAAGCATCCTGCCTGCATCCGCTATAAGTCATTCTTTCCAGATGAATTTTCTCCTGGGCCTATTTGGAAGGAAGAGAATTAATGAGACCCATGGGGGACATTTTCACATTTTTTTCTGAAACCTGGATTTACAGGAACAATGGACAGCTGGTAAGACAAAGGAAATGGGTACATCTGTTCTCGAACTCTTTCATATATTTTCTCTCCTAATGCTCTGTGCCATCCACCATTTTGTAATGTGAACAAAATATAAAGTTCCAGCTAACTAAGATTGTTATTCTGGAGGAGTCTATAGAAGAGCAATGATACCTACAGGGTATTTGGACTTCTTACTAGCAATATCCCTTCCTATATCAATGCTTGCTAAATGGTTTACAGCCTTAGGCAACTGCCTGTTCTTTGTCTGCAATACAACTGGCTCCAGAAAGGGATCACATTGCTACCTTGTGCCTCAAGTCTGCAAAAGGGGATTTTTTTTTTATTTTGCTCAAAAATATTGTGAAGCTAACACATCTGGAAACTAAAAGTCTGACTCCACAGAGACATAGGGATGTTTGCAGGAGGCATGGCATGGGAGCATTAGTTCTGAAAGATGACAGGATGAACATGGCAGAGAGATGGTCAGGCTTGTGGTATAGTCAGAGAGCTTCTTCTACAACTCCTGTGCCTTTCTGATTCCAGGGCTGTATAAGAAACCCTCTGCTTAGAGCTAAGAGCTGGGATTTCCCAGATGGCTACTGAAGAAACATGGCCTTTCTCCAGCACACTGCATGGAAAGCCACTCTTTGAAGACTAGGGCTATTTCAGAATCATCCCAGGTTCTCAGAATCCGAGACCTAGTAATGGTTCCTGAAGCTCTGTGCATTAAGTATCAACCCCAGTTGCTCAGAGCCTGTCATACAAACACACATACATTCCAGTCTGGAAATTAAGACTGAAATCTCCGGGGCTGTTCTCACATTAGGATGAAATGAGGGCATACTTTGGGAAATTTGACAGGCAAGGTCTGGCATTTTCAGTGGTTTTAAAATTCTATAGTAAAAAGGAACAGCCCTGCCAGTACCACATTAATAGATGCTATGTTACTTGTAAATAACAAATGACCAGCAGAATCCTATCTCACCATATGTGTTACATAACTTTAGGTATACAGTCAGCCCTCTACATTTGCAGGTTTCACTTTTGCAAATTTGATTATTCACGGATTATTTGCTGTCACCTCTGCTGCCTCCCTAGGTTATTCTCAATAGGAACTGCAAGTCTTGTGAGAAACTGTGAACGAGGCTTGCAAGTCCCTATTAAAAATGGTGTGGGGCAGCAGTGGAGGTGGCAGTAAGCCCCACCAGTCACCCACTTCTGCCTTGTGAAGGAACTCAAATGCCTCAAAGCAATCCATGGTGGGTTGAATATGGTGATCATACTTTTTTTTGTGTGTTAAATATGGTTTGGGAGGACCTAGAGTTATTCATGTTTTTTCCACTTTCATGGGGCTCCTGTAACCCTAACTCTAGTGAAAGTGGAGGGATGACTGTACTTGCCTATGTAGCAGAGATACTAAGAAGCCCTACAAATGAACTGGGAAGATGCATAACAGGATACTGGGAAGAGTGCCTGATGAGATGCTCATTCTATTGTGTGTCAGTCTCATGGCACATTGGTCCCATTGTACAACAGTCACTAGATACTAGTTACTAGCTACAAATGCTATGGAACTGCCCAATTCTAATTCCCACAGACATTAGTCCACTTAAAAATATGTAACTCCCCAACAGGATTCAGCCAATAGTTACAAACAATGTGCTAATCATGGAAAACAGCAAGTAAGGTTCTAATTTTCAAAATAAAGCTTCCAAGCTCAGTCCACCACTAAACAGAAAGCAGTAGAGAAAACAACTGAAAAAGAAAGACCTGCTCACCAGTAAGTTTCCACTGCATTTTTACTTATAGTTGCCAACATCTGAAATGGCTTCTCACAGTTGGGCTGGACTGTTTCCCCCATTTCTGCACTGAGCCAAAAATGTGCCTTTCTCTACAAAAACATGCATTCCACCCACCAGCAATGGCAACTTGGCTATTTTATTTATTTTTTTAAAACATGATCTTCTTATCCCAGAATGAAAGAAAGGTGAGTCAAAAACCTCAGATCTTGCCAGGGGCTGTTTACTTTCTTTCAAGTTACTTCAAGTTCCTATTCACTCCAGAGGCTCACACGGATCATGTAAACAAGCCTCCAGCTCAAGTAGTGCTGTCTAAACTGGTGACTCATGTGTATTGATGCTGGAGGGATTTCTTTTTTTTGCCCACTGTTAGATGTGATTGATTTTTGGGGAGACATGGGTCAACTAATCTAACTTGCAGAAATTGTCAAATAGGTTAGGAAACTGAGTCTGCTTTTGAAGAACTTAACACAAGGAAAACTCATTCAGTGAAATCAGACAGTAATAGTATAAACACATATGGGAGTAATCCCATTGAACTCAGTGGGACTTACTCAGTGGGATTTACAAGACTGCACTTCTAATCTGTAGAAACAGGTTTCCACAAGCTAATCATCTCTACCAGGCAAACCAGCGTTTACTGCCTGGAGGGCAAAAAACAAGTAAGACGGTACATGTAATTCTTTCTTTCACTTTATAGAGCTAGGACTAACTCTTGAACCCCTCAAATGCAAAATAAAGCAGCTGGACATTCTTGTTTGATGTGGAACAGCCTTATTCAGTTCAAAGGTTTCAGAAGCAGAATGATGCATGTGGTGCCATTGCACATGGCCACAAAATGTGCATTGCATTTTGCACAATCATCAGTTTGTAAGCATCTGCTGGCTACAACTCCAGAATAGAGAAATACCTTAGTTGCATTCTAACTGTGACAGGTCCTTTATTCTCCCTCAGTTTGGTGTGGCAGTTCCAGTCCAGTAAGGGCCCTGTCAATATCACTTTGCCCTGTCTCTGCCCTTTTATCATAATTTTTGTGTAACAGGAGCAGAGTTTTAATTGTTCCTTAGAACCAAACTGTTCACTTAAGGTAGGGTGTTCTCTTTATTACAATGATTTTAGATAATTCAAACTGACTCTGCAGTTATAAAACAAACTGTAACATCTGTTACAGTAAACAGGGAAATAAAGTATCTTGTTAGAGTTCAGTTGTAGTACAGTGTGGCTACATTTTTCAGTTTAAACTTCTGAAAGAGTTTGTAATTTATTTCATCCTTCAGACACAAATTAACTGTGTCTTCTCCTCAGCTGCTTAATTGTAGTGCAAAACCACTTTCTTCTTGGCTAGTTCTCACTGAAGGATCAAAGCACACAGAAAAACTTTCCTTATATAGAATTCCTCTCCTCCATAAGCCCCTTCCCCCCACACCACTGTTACGGGTTTCATTCTTGAGGTGCTATTCCTGTTGCCTAACAACCAGCCATCAGGTTGCACTGGCACTCCAAACAGCTAACCCCGAAAACAACTTTGTCACACTATTTAAATAGTTTAGCTTCTCAGATTTCTGCAAGACAAGGAAAAGAAATTGTGTGGTCCTCCAGGTGTTGATGTATTGCATCTCCCAGCATTCTTCACTATTGATTAAATTGTCTTAGACCATCTGGGAGATGCAATTCAACATCTGGGGAGGCCACACAATTCCCTAATATAGGGTTCCACTTTCAGTCTTTGCTGGAAGAAGGATCACACAGGATTCTGCTGCTGAATGTGCGCTCAGAGCTCCAGCAACCATTACCTTCTTCCACAGCTGGTAGAAGTAGCATGAGGGAAAAAAGTTTTTATCTGTATCCTCTAGAATATTGTCAGCTCTTCCTTGTTCCCTGTATAGGTTTACCTCTGTGTTATTAACCCTTGCAGGTCCTACACGGAAATCATGGATGGCTAGTTAGAGTACCTAACCAAAAGGTGTTATTCCCCCCTTTTAAATCACAGTATAACTTCCAAAACCATTCAGGCTGCTGGCACTTCATTTTGGAAGTAGTGAATTCAACAGTGTCACTCTGCAGTCTTTGAAGAAGTGCTTCTTTATATTCATCCTGAGCTTCATACCGCTCAGTTTTAGTGGACTGTATTCCATATTAGCATAATCTAGCATTACCTAATACAGGCGTTGGGAAAGTGCTGGTTCCACAGTTGCTCCCTTGAACATTTTCCCCATTTTCATCACAATAAATAAAATAAAAATCAAAACACCAACAAATGTCACCATGTTTTACAGTGTGCTGCCCCCTTGCAAGCTGGCTTAGGCACAGGAGATTCTTGCCTTTAACAAGAAAGTAAAAACCAGAAGTCGAGTTATGGTTTTCTTCCTTGTGAAAGAAAACAGCTCAGCTCCTGCAAGTGGTAAAATGCCTCATCCTCCAGAAGAATTCAATACCCTCCAACATTAGATGAAAACTGGGAAACATGTAGCCGAGCAAGATCAGTGGGTATAAGCAGGCAAAAGTTCTTAATGATGGCCATTTCTGCACTACACTCTTATAGCGCGATTATTCCACTTTCAACATCCTGTGGAATCCTGGGGTTTGCCGTTTCGGGAGGGGCCGACTGGCCTCTCTTGGAACTGCAAACCCCAGGATTCCATAGGATGTTGAAAGTGGAATAGTCGCGCTATAAGAGTGTAGAGCGGAAAGGGGCAGATGAGCTAGAAAAGGCTGCTGTGGGTTGCTTTTGCCTGAATCTACTGGGAAAGGCAAGATTCCTCCTTGCTGCTTCTTCCCGCTGAGCTGGTTGAATGTAAACTACTTTTTCTCTTTGAACTCAGCTTGTGGCAACTGAAGCAAGCTGAAGTCAAAGGGGGAAGGTGAGAGGAGGAAGAGAAACTAGGACATTTTTAAAGTGGCTGAAAAAGTGGGAAGACAGAGGAGAAATTAGGACTCTCTTTGCCAAATCAGGACAATTGAAGTGTGTGGTGTTTTGAATCAAATAACAGGTTGGTATTCTTTCTGGCTGCAGCTTCTGTGATGCTCTAGAACTGTGGAAGTACGGTTGCTTTCAATGCAGACATGTCCCTGTACAAAGGTGATGGGGAAGCAATAATTCACTCCAGCCACTCATGGCAGTGGGAAAAAAAGTTAACAAAGGCAGGCTGTTAGGGAAACAGATTTATGTTAAATATATAGAGAGGCAATCTAATACAGGTGTTCAACGAGGTCATGAAAACCCCATCACTTTGGGATAAAGTTAAGTTGATACACAGTCTGCCAGAGATTATATAAACACCACCAATCTTCACTGAATTTAAAGGGAGGAGTTGGATGCTACTTCAAGAATTTTTCCAGCCAACAAGTTCTATGATTTCAGAGCAAAATCTCCAGAAATCCTTTACCCAAGAGCTAACATATCAGTTGGAGAAGCTGAAACTCCAAGCACAGCAAAAAAGTAATTTAATACTATTATCTTAATGATGAAAACAAAAACCTTACATTATTTCTTGTGAGGAATTGCCAAGATGGTGATGAAGGAGGACTCTTTATTTTTTGAACTCTGTGGGCCAATTTTCTATTTTGGTGAGGATGTTTAAATCAGGCACTTCTTTGATTCACATCAACTGTTTTCAGGAGCAGAACAGTCAGCGCTAAATGTTTCTGCTGTCGATAATCTCCAGTTACCTGAAATCTACTGTCTTATCGAAAGAAGAGCTGATACTTAAGTGGAAGCTAAGGTGGACACCAGGTTTTTTTTTAAACTGAATATTAACAGGGTGTGGTTTGCCTAGCTTTGCAGACAAATTGATGCAATAAATGGAGCCATTTCTTGTGGTTCTCATTGCTTTTGCCATTACTACATTACATCTTTTGAGGGAAAAACTGTCAGGTTTGATAAGAGAGTGGCACAAAACTTGAAACATTTATGTCAATTACCTAGAAAAAGTAAAATTTGAAATGACTCAGAAAACCAATAAACTAATTTTGCTCTTAATCTAGTTGTTTTCAAAATGCGGTTTTGCTGTTCCTTCATTACTTTAAAAAAAAGAGAGCAACTTTTAAAAACTTGTTACTTCCAAGGAGTCATTTCTTTAAATCTTAATTCTTCTAGGAACTTGGAGAAGCCATTCTCTCTCAGCTTCAGTGCTGGCCCTACCATTAGGTAAAGTGAAAGATGATGGACTGATCTCTCCAGAACCTCTTCAGAAATAATCTTTAGTGGCCGGATTAATTGTCCAGAAGTCCCTAGGAAATGATGAAATTTCATCTGGATTCTTTTGATTGGGCCCAGCATGACTGCTTGTGCCAGTTCCTCAGGACAATCCAGAAGGAAGGACTGTCCATGTAACCTTCCTTCCAGATGCATTTGGCTACTCATTGACAATAATATTGATGGACAAGATAGTTTTCTGATCCATTCCAGGAGAGTTCTCCTTATGTCCTTAGCAGCTCCTGAGGATGACCAACATCCTATGGATGGAAGACCATATTGGACCCTCCAAGACACAATATTACTGCCATGGTTCTTACTGCCAAACCTGCATTTTGCCTGTTACTACCATAATTTTGTCTGCTGAAATTTGACAGTAATTGTGGTGGCTCTTTATATTACAAGAAAATTATACAGCTTCCTCCTGTACCATACAGCCCTGGTCTATGCAGGGCCAAGCATCTCCTTTCCTTCTGGAAGGGAAGACCAGGTGAAGGTTTTTGGTCATTGTATTTCTGCCTTTAGGTAACATGGTTCTGCCAGTAGTGGGGGCTAAAGGAGGATGAGGGAAGGACCTTCAGAAATAGTGTTGTCCATGGCCATGTTGCCCACCACATTTCCCAAATAGTGCTTTTACAGTTCATGAACTTCATTCACAACGGCCCCTCCCTAAACTGCAAACCTCAGCATTCCATAGAATGTCGAAAGTGGATTAATAGTGCTATAATGGTCTAGTGCAAAAATGGCCTAAGTGGATGATTTGCTAATTTTGCCTGAATTTGAAAAATGTGAGCTGTTCAATAGGCTAACTCTTAATTCAGATTTCACTGAAAGGAGTAGCCAGTCTTTTATTTCAGTGGGCAATGGTGCAATTGTACTTTTGTTGAACATGTCAAGAACCAGTGGCAGCTGGTGACTTCCATGTCACTAGGGCTGTGAATCCATTCCAGGTTTGAGTTAGAATTTTACTAGTACTATATAGGGTTCTGAATTCTATTCCAAAACTAAATTCAGTATCTTGGCCAGCTTCTTTAATATTCAGATAAAAACCCACAGTGCATTCATCTCTGCATTCACCATCTGCCAGTGTCAGGAACACAGATAATAAATATTCTACCTCTACATTTGCCCCAATGATAAAATTCCTCCTTCCTCCTTCTTCTACAGATCAAAAAAAGCTTAGTCAAAATGTTCTTCTTAATAGATATTTTAAGGGGATGTTCATTATCATGACAAGCAGCTGGCAGTTTAATGGTATTGTATAAGCCTTCTTGCCATAATCTTCATTTCAAAGAAGTGAAATGTAAAGTTTAAGGTCAGTGCTGTGGGCAGAATACATTTCTGGTCTATGGGTTTCAGCTGGTGCCAAGTTCATGGTTGTGACACTAGACCTGAATCTAATTGCTGAGCAGTTTAATTTAATTAGGTTTGGTGGAAAAGCTCATGGTACTAGGTTTCAATTCTTGATAGCAATACAGAGGACTCTTTGAAATCCTGCAAGGAGGGACTGTGTGCTGCAACATGAACAAGGAAGAGATTATCAGATTTATCCTAGACTGGGTCTACTGAATTACTGCTGACCCTCTGAATGGCAAGCAGCTCTCAAATCTTGAATTATGGCTTATCAGGTGTTTTGGTCTTAGGCAGGCAGTAAAACTGGGAGATTTCTTGAGGTCCTGCTGTTACCATGCATGACTGGTGGCTGCATTTAAATTGGTGGTATGATCATGTCGCACTGTCACGTCCTGGATAACTTGCACTCCACAAACTTCACTCAGAGTTAAACAGCAGTGTTTATTTGTAACAAAGCAAGCAATACAGCACACTTCATTTGAAGTTGCTGAGACTAAAGGTATACATGATGGTTACAGGTTTTAGACCTTCTATACAAATTTAGGCCTGCAAAGCTGTGATCATAAATCTTCCCTCATCCTACCGTTCCAGACATCTTCCCAGACTCACAGTTGTTTGCACATCTTTTGTCCCTGAGGCTGGAATATGCACCCTGCCTTCTTATCTTGAGTATTTCTAGTTCTCACAACACCTTTCCATACTTTCATTTTCCCCTCTTTGATCTTCTCCCCAAATCTTCCTGATGAGCAATAAAGCAATTAACCATTTGATGCATGGAAATATACAAATAAGCTTCAAACAGGCACATAGTTGCAATCAATAATTGGCAATTGTTACTTTGTAGTGCTCTAACTAACTGTAGCAATGCCTATGCTAGCTGCCTGATCTATTCTAATAAACATCCAGCAAATACTTTATGACAGGACCCACACATCTTGACACATTTCATGCCTTTGCCCAGTGACTATGAACCCACTCCATCCAAAGCAAAGGGTTAATTTAACCTCTTGGGGAACAGAGTTACTAAAGATTATGGGAGAAACATTTGCCAGTTGAACTCTGTGTGAATTAGAGAGTTTTTAAAACATCTGGAAAACATCTGGGGCCAGAGGTTTAAAAAAGACAAGAGTTTTTACTGCCTTTGCTCTTGTTCCTGTTCTGGCCCTGTGTTATTGGCCTGGGGCTGAGGAAGAAATGGTAGAGGCAGAATCCAGAAGGGCCAGTTTCCTGGCTTCCTTAGTTGTGGAAAACTTGAACAGAATATCTGCCCCTATGAAAGTGGCAAAGAACTGTTTACTTAGTGGGGTCAGGGATTTTGTTATGCTCCCTAGCGCTCTTACAAACAGAACCTACTAAAAACAAAAATTCTAAAACACAATCAAAACCACCACATTAAAATGATAGATTAAAAACAGTATAACATCATTAAAAGCATACTCAGGTTGAAGATAAAGCACTTCTTAAGCTAATTACCTGAAGAGGCTCTCCAAACTGTATGAAGTTTTACTGGTATGATGTAAGTCTTCTCCTTTAAGATAAAAACTTTGATATGCTTCTTTGATGCTTTAACTGCTTAGGCATGCAGAGTGCCTTCCTCCAGGAAGACAAGAACAAAAATACAGATTTGCTTGAGTTTACTTGTTATTCCATTTCTCACAGGGGAAAGGAAGAGATTGGCACAGGCAGTACACGGATAGGAGCTGGGTACTCCTGGTTCACTAGATCTTCCTCCCCTTTGTTCAAGCTGCTTGGGGCAGAGGAGTTTAAAGACATAGATGTGTTAGTCTGGATCGGCATGCAAAAAGAATCATAGAATTATAGAGTTGGAAGAGACCACAGGGGCCATCAAATCCAACCCCCTGCTATGCAGGAACACCCATCAAAGCATTCCCAACAGATGGCCATCCAGCCTTTGCTTAAAAACCTCCAAAGAAGGAGACTCCATCACACTCTGAGGCAGCATATTCCACTGCTGGACAGCTCTGACCGTCGGAAAATTCTTCCTGAGGTTCCAGTCGAATCTTCTTTCCTGCAGCTTGAGTCCATTGCTCCTTGTCCTAGTCTCTGAAGCAGCAGAAAACAAGCCTTTTCCCTCCTTGACATGACATCTTTTCAAATATTTAAACATGACTATCATGTCCCCTCTTAACCTTCTCTTTTGCAGACTAAACATACCCAGCTCCCTAAGGCATTCTTCATAGGGCATGGCTTCCAGACCCTTCACCATTTTGGTCGCCTTCCTCTGGACACATTCCAGCTTGTTGATATCCTTCTTGAATTGAGGTGCCCAGAACTGGACACAGTATTCCAAATGAGGCCTAACCAATGCAGAATAAAGTGGTACCATTACCTCCCTCGATCTAGACACCATACTCCTATTGATGCAATCAAGAATCACGTTGGGTTTCTCGGCTGCCTCATCACACTGCTGCCTCAGAAAGAGGTTGGTAGCATGATGCAATATGATGAAGTAGACTTAAATCTATGAAAGCTTATGCTACCAACTTATTTCTCTCAGTTAGTCTCAAAGGTGCTGCAATATTCCTTTGCAGGGTGGAGGAAGTATCTGGACAGATGTGTCACAGGTTGTGTCAGTCCATCCTCAACCTCTTTGGCTAGCAGAAACTACTGTGCCTCGCAGAACACCTGTCTAATTGTTGAGCAGTTTAATTTAATTAGGCTTGGTGAAAAGGCTCATGGTGCTAGTTTTGAATACATTATAGCAGAACTGTGAGCTATGTAGCTTTTGCCTCTCATACAGTGTGAACTTCTGGGTGTAGCAAGCCTTTGCTCACAGAGCTGTAGGCTGGGCTCCAGGTCACAAGGAAGCCTTTTCAGGTACTGTTGTAGGCATGAAGGCCCCCTTCCTGCAGACATTCTCACCATGTATGTGAACATTCGCCGCAGTGCACCTAAACATACCTGACATCTGGGGTGAGGGGAAGCTATGTGGTGATGTTCTCTCACACATGCATATGGTTTTTCAACAGTGGGGGTGCTGTGACAAAAATTCCAGTTCCTTAGAGGAACTATTTCAATGGACTTCTCTTTTTCATAAAGTGACAGTGTTACCATGTTCTCTGGGGGTTCCGGGAGGGATGGCCCAAATAACCAAAACACAATAACGCAAAGGTGGGGAAATTAGCTGGAGCACTCACTGAAGCTAGCGAGAGGCAGGGTAACTTAGCAGGGATCAGCAACCCAGCGTCTACGGGGTCAGGTCAGTCAAGCAGTCAGACAGGTTTTAAAATAGCAAAAAATGATGTTTTTATTAAAAGACAAAGAAACAGTAAAGACACCACAATCACACAGCTAATGGAAGAATTAGAAATATGGAGTTTCGGGGGAAATGGGTGATACGACACCTTTCTCGTAGTCCTGAAGAAGCTTGAAGATGGTGGGGAAGAAACTCAGCGTGGTTGCTGAGGGGAGCTCGCTAGACAAAATGGCAGCAAGGCGGGCTGGAAGTCTGGAGCGATCCGAGATGCTCTCAGAATCAGGGGGTTTATATAGGGTGAATTGTGCCTGCAGGCCATGCCATACTCGGTGAGAACAATGCGAGTTTGGAGTGGGACAAAGCTTTGGAAAAGGTCAAGTTTAACATGATGGGCTTAGCGCAGAATCAACAATAGTGTGACCAGTATGCAAATGCAAGGTGCTTAGCTTGGCTTTGTAAGACTATCGGCTCAGAGCCGGGCGCCTTTGTTAGTGTCGCGCTTAAGCAAAGAGGTTTTTGCAGGGAGGTCCCTGAAGCAATGGAATGGCTTTGTTTTGCCTGGCTAGGTGGAGAATAGAATGTCCAACAATTACCAGCTGCGCCTGTTTACGTGCTTGTCCAGAGGCCTCGTAAACACGTGGAGCAGGGTGGCAGAGGAAGGCCGAATGATTTTGATATCAAAACAGATATCTAGTGCTATCACCGGGTGGGCCTGGGCTGAAGTAACAACAGCTTCTGGCAAGACTGTTCATTCTTCTTTCCAAGCTGAGTTACCAGTCTTTAGAGACAGCCCTCTTAACTGTATCACCTGTCATTAGGCAATGCCTGCTCCTCTTTTGTTTTCAGTGTATGTACACAAGAACACTTGCCAAACTTTCCAAAGATGGAAAGAGCTGCAAATAAGCACACATGCATGCACGCGTCAAGTGCTGTTCTGAATTTCATATTCAGAGCATACCCCTTTGTCTTTCTCTCTCTATGGAATGTAATGAGAATAGGCACTTCTTGACCACCTCAAAAGAACTGCATTCCCTCTGCAAAGGATGAAAGAGGACTCAGATCTACACAAAACTGGCATATATTATTTTTATGTGTACACATGCAAAAGTGTAAATAATAATAATAATAATAATAATAATAATAATAATAATAATAATAATAGTAGTAGTAGTAGTAGTAGTAGTAGTAGTAGTAGTAGTTGTTGTTAACTGCAGTTAGGTTAATTTTGACCAAAGGTGATCCTATGAATGAGAGATCACCAAGTCACCCTATCCTCAGCTGCCCTAATCAGATCTTGTAGATTCAGGGATGTGGTTTCTTTGATTGAACCTTTCCATCTGTAATGCAGTCTTCTTCTCCTACTGCTGTCTACCTTCCCAAGTGTTATTATCTTTTCTAATGAGTCCTGTTCACTCATGATATGGCCAAAATATGATGGTCTTCGTTTAGTCATCTTGGCCTCTAGGGAAACTTCAGGATTGATTTGCTCTAGGATTCTTTCATTTGTCTTTTTAGCAGTGCAGGTTATTTGGAGAACTCTTCTCCAGGACCACATTTCAAATGAGTCGATTTTCTTCCTATCAGCTTTCTTCACTGTCCAGCTTTCACAACCATATGTAGAAATTGGAAATACAATGGCATGGACAATAGTAATCTTACTATTCAATAATACATCCTTACACTTGAGGATCTTGTCTATTTCCTTCAAAACTGCCCTTCTAAGTCTGTTTCTGATTTCCTGACTGCAGCTTGCATTCTGATTAAATAGAAATACAGTACTTTTTACAGTCTGTTGTCCAGATATTAAACCTGAATGTATAGCTTCTAGCTTCTTTCTCTCCCTGTGGTTCTTTGGCCATTTCCCCACTACACTACTATAGTGCTACCATTCCACTTTCAACATCCTATGGAATTCTGGGGTTTGCAGTTTAGGGAAGGGCACTTAGAATTCTCAGACAGAGAACTCTTCAGCCTCAGTAAACTACAAACCCCAGAATTCCACAGGATGTTGAAAGTGGAATAATAGCACTATAACAGTGTTCTGCAGAAATGACCTTTATCGTTTAAACCCTACCTGGCCTGGTCAGCCCTTCAAGTAGAGGAGGCCTTCAAAGAGAAGACTGTCCATGAATAACTTTGAAACAAAGGATCATTTTCCATAGCATATGTGATCACCTTGAACATAATGGTATCTATGATATAGAGGGATGGGGAAGATCTGGCCTGTGGCTTGTATGTGGTGTCCGAGCCCCATTTTTGTGGCTGTCATAAATAAGTCAGTGCAGAATGCAGCTCATATGAGGTAAAAAGCTAATGATGTCACTCTGAGTGAAACAAACCAAGTGGAGGGATGTACAGAAGGATAGTCTGGAGAAGCCCTTGCCAGAAGTGAAGGCATCAGAGCTGGGGGAACAAGTGATGCCTGACATTGCCTCCAGCAATGACTCTGTGCTCTAGCACATCTTTTCTATGCTGTCTTGTGATGGAGCAGGAACAGCTAGGGCTCCTCTGATTCTGCTGCAACTGCTTGCCTCTGTGCTGGCCACTTCCCAAACACCCATACGTGAGGTTTGTCAGTATCTGCTGTCCTGTCAGAGGGCAGCACAACTGTCACCCCCTCAAGCCCCCCTCCCATTGCAAAAACAGTTGCATCAATTTGGAGAATGATTTTTCACCTGAAAACTGTCCCAAAGTCCTCCAAACTGGATGCAATGCGGAGAAGCCACATGATAAAGAAGTGGCTGAATATTTGCCAAAATGGCAGCTGAAAGTGACTTCACATTGCTATGGGTGTGCCTAGACATGGCAGTGTGGTTCATGGCTTGGGAGTGTGTGGGGGAAGTGTCATAGGAAGTTACAGGGAGAAAGTTGTCCTCTGTTTCCTGCACAGTTGTTGACTTCTGATACAGAGTCCCTGACAATAATGGAATCCTCGTGTTGAGTTCTCCTGGTTCCCTATAAAGAACAGTTATTAATTAACCATTGATATGTGATGCCCATATCTAACTAAAATGCACAGGCCAGAGCAATATGCCTTGTGATACCATCTGCCATGGAATGCAAACAGGAAGATGCTATTGGTCTTGTGTCCTGCTGGCAGGCTTCCTTTGATAACTGGCTGGCCACTGGGAGAACAGAATGCTAGACTTGGTGGGGGTTTGGTCTGGGTAGAATATGCCCTTTTCAACTTAAAGATAGTGGGTTGAACTGTTGCTTTATTTCAGGGACAGTTCCTGTAGTCTCCAGCTCTGTTCTTAACTCCTTTTCTAGCTATCTACCTTTCACTTCACTTTTACTTCCTATAGGTCTAACAGCTGGGGATGGGGGCCAGACATCAGCTGGTATCATGCATAATCCTGGGCTTAGGACTGATGGGAATTAGAGTTCAACAACATCTGTGGGCTAACCAGCTTACACTGAATATTGTCCTGCATGAGTATCTGTAAAAGGATTTAAACTACAGTTCGATTCTACATAGTTCTTGTTTAATGTTCTCACCTTACATTGAATGTGTCTTTGCTGAGTGCAGTCTACATGAGGTATGGATGAGGTCAATATACATTGTATGTTACTGTGGAGGATTTTAAAAAAATATGAAATTACTATCTGCTCTATCTCTTTATTTTCTGAAGGATTAGTTTAGGAAAGTCAACATGAGTTACAACAACAACAACAAAAAAAACCCTAAAGAAACAGCAGAAAACCAATTAAAGCATTAATGTGCAGCAGAGAAAAATAAAAGGTTTTCATTATAAGACACCATAAAAGGCATTGGTGGATTAGATGGACTTTGCCTGGCACTTAAAAGATCATAAAGAAGGCAGCATTTCTGCATGTCTGTGGAGGGAGTTCCATAGTATTGATGCCACCAGTGAAAAGACCTTTCTAGTTGTTTCCCAAATGACTTTAGTGAAGCATCTCTAAAACAGAGTTCAATTGGCAGGCTGTTTCATTTGGGAGAATTTGGCAGGCTAGAGATGATGATTCTGGCATAACACTTAGTTTTGTCCTTGAACACATCTTTTAGGTATCATTATTAGAAAACTGGAATTGACTGCAGTACTCTGTTGAATATACGCTTATTTTGTTGCTGGATCATGGAGTAAAATACTCTCTATGATTTAGTAAGACGATTTAATGCAATTTGCCTTTGGAGGTTCTTTTCTAAAGCAAAAAACCCCAGCCAGGCGAAAATTAACATTTGGGCTACTCATAAGTTTGCTGTAAGTCAGTTTAACCCAGTTAGATACACCAGGTTTCAGGGTGCAGCAGCAGGCAAGATCTGATAGGTGGGGAGGAGTGGTTGCAGTGATCTATTGTGAGTCCATTCCCCTATTGAGGTGCCCTGTCCAACAGTTTCCAAGATGAGTCTATATACCTGGCAATAGGGGAATGAGACATCCATTTCTCTGTCCAACTGTCTTCCCACCTGAACTCCTGTAGGTGGTCTTGGAGATGGTGTTAACCTTCTCCAAACTTATTGTGTTGGGGGAGTTTAACATTCAGGCTGAGGCACTCACATCAGGGCCAGCTCAGCATTTCATGGCAACCATTTAATATCTGGCCTTATACATGTGTGATCTGGTTTTTGCTTGTAAGCATGATGGTTGTAAGCATGATGGTGATCTAGTAGTGGGATTGAAAAAATCCTGTTGTCATAGACAGATCGCTACCTGATAGGGGTTAGATTTTCTGGGACTCCTACCCTTTGCTGAGGTGGGCCCATTAAAATTGTCTGCCCTCAGAGACTAATGAATATAGAAGGATTCCTGAATGCTCTCCAGCTGCTAGGGCTGGAGATTCTGTTGAAGCCCTAGCTGATTGGTGGAACAGGGAGAGGTCTTGGGCAACTGACAGAGTTCCTCCCCAGCAGCATTTACTTGGGTGCCAAGCAGGGCTCCTTGGTTTTCTGAGGAGCTCAGGGCGATGAAGTGTTTGAGTAGATGACTGGAATGGTAATGGATTAAAACTCAGAATGAATCTGACCGAGCATGAGGTCCATTTTAGAACCTACTTTGCAGCAATCAAGGCAGCAATGAAACAATTTTTGCTACCTCTGTTACATCAGTTCAATCTCTTCCAGTGCAGCTATTCTGGGTAGACTATTACATCCTGGACCTCAGACTGTTTGGACGAGTTCTCAGAAAAGCACTGTGATCAATTTGCAAAATACCTTGCAGAAAAAATTGTTCAGATTCAGTCTGGCTTGGACCCCACATTGAAGGTAGAGTCTGGGGGGCAACTGCTTCCCCTGTTTTCACGGGCTAGTTTTGCTTGGAGAAGTGAGTTCAAGCATTTGTCCATTAGTCCCATGTCCTTTTTGGTTAATTAAAGCTTCCAGAGGAGGACTAGCCAGTTGTGAGGTGAAGGTTGTCAATGCTTCTTGAAAGAGGGCTACGTTCCAGTCTCTCTAAAAGAAAACTCTTGTAAGATCTATGTTGAAAAAAAATCCTTCATTGGCTGCTACTTTCCAAGGTAACTGTGAGGCAGTCTCTAATCTCCCCTAAGTAAAATATTAGAATTAGTGGTAGCAATACAACTCCCAGCCTTTTTGGATAAAATGTATTACTTGGATCCATTCCAATCTTGGTTATGGGCAGAAACAGCTGTGGTCAACTTCGTGGATGACCTACACTGGGGTTGGACGGGGAGTGTAGTCCTGTTGATCCTCCTGGATCTTTCAGTGATATTTGATACCATTAACCATGGTATCCTTCTGGGTTGTTTGTCTGATATGGAACTTTGAGGGATTGCTTTGCAATGGTTCTGGTCTTTATTGGCTGAATGTTCCCAGAGAATGTTGCTGGGGGACTGCTATTCAGCTTTTTGGCCATTAGCCTGTGGGGTTCCACAGCGGTCAATACTGTCCCCTATGCTGTTACTGCAGCTTAGGCCTCCTTGGACATAGCATAATGATATCATTTTGATAACAATAATTTGGCTCTCTTCCACCACCCCTCTCCACGTGTTTGTGAGGCCCCCGGACAAGCACAGAACTAGGCTTGGCCATCAAACGCTGCAATATCCCAAGACAATACAGGCAGGCCAGAAATAGCCAGACCACCGCTTTAGGAGACCTCTCTGCAAACACCCTCATTATGTATGCACGCTGTTTACAAAGGACTCCCTGCCCCGAGCAGGCAACTTGGCAAGCTGAATACTCAAATGCCAAGCACTCTGCGTTTGCACACTGGCTACCTCTTTGTCAATTCAGACGTAACTCAATCATGCTAAATTCTGACCTTTCCAAAGCTTTGTCTCGCGCCCGAAACTCATTGTTTCCCCCAAGTACAGAATAGCCAGCAGTTACATTTTTCCCCATAAAAACCCCTGATTCCAATACCATCCTCGGACCGCTTGGATCGCTCCGGACTTCCATCCTGCCTTGCTGCTGCTTTGTTTGGCGAGCTGTCCCCTCAGTCCCACGTACTGAGACTCCATACCAACGAACTCAATCTTCAGGACAGGTGTCGTATCACCCAATTCAACAATCCCTCTCAAAATCCCTCTATACCACTCCAACCTTTACTTTCCTTAGTTACTTGTGTGAGTGTGTTGCACACACTGTTTGTCTGTATTTAATAAAAATCTCAATTATTCTTAAACTTGGCATGCTCCTTGGCTTGGCCTGACCTCGTAGACATTGGGTAAAAGATTCCGCTGCATTGCCCTGCCTCTCTCATTGCTAACTTGTGCTCTAGCTAATTTCCCCAAACTTAGTTAATTGAGAGTGCATATAGGTGTCCCTCCCGGGACCCCCAGGAAACAGGGTAACAATGCTTTTTAACATCTACATGAAGCTGCTGGAAGACATCATTCAAAGCTGTGGGGATAGGTGTCATCAGTATGATGATAATACCCATGTCTATCTCTCTTTTACAATTGATACCAAGGAGGCTCGAGTCGTACTGAATCATTGTCTGGATACGAAAAAGGACTTGACGCAGGTGAACAGACTGGGGCTTAATCCTCAGCTTGAAGAAAAGAAGGTTAAGAGGTGACATAATAGCCATATTTAAATATTTGAAGGGATGTCATATGGAGGATGAAGTAAGCTTGTTTTCTGCTGCTCTAGAGACTAGGACATGGAGCAGTGGTTTCAAACTTCAGGAAAAGAGATTCCATCTAAACATTAGGAAGAATTTCCTGATGGTAAGAACTGTTCAACAGTGGAATGCACAGCCTCGGAATGTGGTGGAATCTCCTTCTTTGGAGGTTTTGAAAGAGAGGCTGGTTGCTCATCTGTTGGGATTTCTTTGATTGTGTATTCCTGCATGGCAGGGGGTTGGAATTGATGGCCCTTGTGGTCTCTTCCACTCCATGATTCTATAAGGAAATGTTAGAGGGTATTTGTGTGTGTGTGTGTGTGTACTGACATCCATGCAGTCATGCTTTCTTTCCACCAGCCTAGTCTGTACTTTTGTAAGTGAACATTTCATTTTAGGTCACTATTGGCCTCCATTTTCTCCTCACAAAGAAACTGAGTTTGAAAAGTTGTATGGTAAGTTTCTACTAGTGGGTAGGACGGAACAATATCTAAATTCCTCAGTCAGGTTTCACTTTACAGAACTGTACATTTTTCCTAAGCAAGTAACTCCATCTGTTTCCCAGCCAAATAGCATGCTTGGTGTACCCACAATGAGTGAGAAGTGAGAGCGTATGTAAATACTTCCTAATTAGGTGCAGCACTGGAAATTCACAAATGGGGAACACAAGCACTGCCCCATCCTTTGCTATCTATAATTCCTCCCTGAAATGATCTTATGCTGCAATTGTATTTCAGTGAGTAGTTCTTTCTCTCTAAAATGGAACTTTCATTATCTAAATTGGGTTTGAAGAAAGCACCGCTTCTTGGTTGCTTGAAAAAAAAAAAATAGCAAAGGGTGTGTTGCAGATGGTGGCATGAAGCACCTGACGGTATTTTGAAAGACTTACGTGTCTTTTGGGTTTTGCAGATGCAGCTTAAACTTTGGTAGCAGTTGAAATAAGGTTAGACAGTGAAGTTTACCCTTCTTCAAATCGTCAGAGGACTTCTTCAAGCACTCCGTTTGCAGCAAACCAATTGCACTGTTGGCTAAATTCCAGGCTGTTCAAGATCATTAGCATAATGTTAAAGAAGTTGGGACACTTCCACAAGTGTTTGTTCTGCCAGATTGTTCATGCTTTCTTTGGAAAATGCTAATATGGAGATAAAGCTTTCCCGTCTCTTGCATACATCTCCCCTCATGGCTCAATTGCAGTACTTTCTCAAGGAAGGTAAATTGTCCTCTCTTAGCCCATGTCTCAGCTTATCATAGGGATGTTAATTTTTGTTTTTTGTTTTCTCCTCGCAAATGAGGACAAGTAATTTCCACAGATCTTCCCCTGCTGCAGAGAAAACAAGCCACTGTGGTATAGTAGTCTGAGTTCGGACTACAGCTCAGAAGACCAACGGTCGAATCCCTGCTCTGCCATGGAAACCTACTGGCTGACTTTGGGCAAGTCACACTCTTGCAGCCTCAGAAGAAAAGGGTAAGCCCACTCTAAACCAATCTTTCCAGAAAACCAACAACAGAGAAAATGGATATTTCTGTACAGTTCAGGCCTGGTATTTACACATCATGAAGTATTTATGTGGGAAATCATTTCAAGGTTTTCATTTTTCAGCAAGATAGTTGATGCACAAGATTTTTATTTTGCAAGAGAGCTTTTTTTTTTTTTGCATAGAAAATGGCAATCTCGCACAAAACCCCCCACACAAAGTAGTCTGGAAGGATTGTTTTTTTTGTGTGCAAAATTTCACAGTTCTCATACATCAGAAAAATGTGTTTTTTTTCCTGCACAGATAAGTGCAAATAGTGGCCAAAAACTACACAAAATTCTCACCACCATTTATGATTCTTTTGACCAACTTTCCTCAGTATCAGAAAAACAATTTTTTGGAGGGAGGGGAAGAAACAAATAATGGTGAATATTCTTTCCATCCACACACACATTCTTTCCATCTGTACTGTATTATCACACATGCAGATATGCACTAGTATATCCAACTGTGATTCATATGTATTCCATGAAGTCATGGTGCTCCAGTGCAAGCCTGGAAAAATTATTTTTGGGACTTCAACACCCACAAGCCCCCAGGCAGCCAACTACAGGCCATGCTTTCTGGGGGTGTCTGGGTGCTGTAGGTGAGAAAGTTTACTTTCATGAATGTTGACCATTCTGTTGACAAGTAGCTGAGCCTCCAAATCACCTGGTCTAGCTGTACGATGAGGTGTAGTCTCTAAATGGGACTCCATCTTACTTATAACTATATAAGGTTTGCTCTGACAAATGTGGCAAATGGAGAACATAATGGTCGAACTGGTTGATACGAGAATAGGTGCTACTTCAAGGACTTGGGTCCAAATCCATTCAAGTCTTAAAAAGATCAGAACTGATGGACAGTCAGCTGGTATAGTTCTTTCAAGGCACTATAAAACTTGCCATATTAATTGAAAGAATGATTGCCTTATTCTGCACCAATAGAAGATTCCAAACTATCTTCAAGGGCAGCTGCACATATAATTCACTCTGGCAATCTAACCATGAGGTTTCTTGATTATGGATCACTTTGTCAAGAAATAGCCGTAACTGGCAAAGCAGTTGAAGCTGTTGAAAGATAGTGACGTATTCCAGATCCTAACTAGCTCTGTGCTTTGAGAAAGAGAACAGGTCCACCATGCCTGAGTGCCAGCAGCTGGTAAGAGCTCGTTCTTGTGAATTCTAGCTGTCATTATTCTGGCCTCTGATGGAGAAGAAGAGAATCCAGAATCTGATGAACTTAATCTTCTTCCCTACTGCCATTTCTTTCCCCCTGTGTATCCTGTCTTATTTAGATTGTAAACCTGAGGGCAGGGAATTGTCGAATGAACAATTGGTAAACCACACAGGAAGATCTTTTGGTTGAAGGATGTGGTATAAATACTCTTAATCAATCAAGATGTGAAATCAGTCTTGGCCTATATTGGCTAACGTGGATTTAAGAGTACAACAGACTGTGTGCCTGCTCTTAAATGAGTAATGCAACCCCCATGCCTTATAGTCTGATTATCAATTTTCCTGGAGCCAAGAACTATCTGCTTACAGTGCCTCTGTACTGTTAGGATTCAGTTTCAGGTCATCCAGTCATCACCATGTTCAGACACTGATTCAGCATCAAACACCTCATAAAATAGATTGAATTGAGGGTGGATTTTGATGAATAAGAGGCGGCGGGGGGGGTATGTCATACTGGGTTTACTTCCAGCCCCCGAGACTGACTTCTACCCTTGAAAAGGAGCAGGAAATTCCTCAGCATTCGTTAATTCTCACGCTGTCACCACCCACTGAATTCTGAATTAACTGAACAGTACAGTGGGACCCTGCTCAGTGGATGGACAAGCTCTATGCTTAAGGACCTTTCCCTTCTCTCACCTCCTTCTTTGAGTGAAAGAAGTCCTATCTAAGCATGTATTGAAGAATGGCGTGGGAATGGAGAGGAAACAGAGGTTCTACAGAAAAGCATTTATTTTAAGGCATGCAAGTAAACAAGACAATAATATGCATGAGAGGCTCCCCCCTTTCAGGTACACTTAAGTTACAAGTAGTTATAAAAAACAGATATATTTGTTACTGCGGTAGAATGACCCTCTCCCGGGGTCTACAATTCAATATCAAATATTAAAACTCTTTCCATGTGCCTGAGAGGGTCCCTCGGTCAAGCACACAGGCAGGCATGGCCGAATGGCCGCACTCAGGAAAAACCCGGTCAGGCCAGTAAATGATTTGTCACGTAGCCCCAGGAGCCCTCTAGACATTCACACATTAAAATATACAAAGGGTCCTCTGCCCTGAAAAGCCAGCTTGATAGGATTAGTGCTCGTGACAAATGGCCCATCAAGCAAGGACGATTTACATACAGCTGCGGCTTTTGACAACCCCGGCAAATCTAATCAGACCAGGAACTTTGACATTTTGGAGCTTTGTTCTTCCAATCATGCAGAGAATGTGAACATTTATGAGCTTTGTTTTAGTTCCTCAACTCATTGTTCTCCCCAGGAAAGGATTAGCCCCCCAGGTACATTTTCCCCTATAAAAAGACCCGGGTTTTGAGCAGTTCCTCGGATCGCTCCGGTTTACTTTCGGTTCCATGTCACTCTGCCCAGCTATCCCCTCAGCCCTCCATGTGCTGAGTCTCTTCTCTTGCTCTGCTGCTGTCTCGAACTCTGGACTTCTGGACCAGGTCCAGTATACCCCAACAATAACCCTCCAAAACCCCCTATAGAATGTCCTCTCTTTTATTTCTAAATAGGTCTTGAATGAGTGAGTGCGTAAGTGTGGACATGCGCAAGGATTTATTTTTAATATAATCATCTTATTTAGCAATTTAATGTGGTTTTTGGCCCGGCCTGATCCTGTAAAAATTGGGTTTAAAGATCTTGCGAGGTTGCCCTGCCTCTCGTAGTGCTATTGCTTGTGCTCTGGCTAATTCTCATTGCCCATTGATTGTAATACATTGAGGTGTCCCCCTCGGGACCCCAGAAATCAGAGGAACACATTCTTAAGATCAGCCAATCTCCAAAATAATAAAAGCCCTAACGTGACTAACTGCCTAATATTCTAGCTACTCACATTCGGGTTCACAGGCTTAGATGGTCTAAGAGAAGAGTGAGGCCAGGAGGCGAGGCCTAGGGCTTGCAGCCTACTACTGGCACAGATTTCATCTCCAGGAGGCTTCTTTGCTGTCTCTCTGCCACACGGTCTCTCAAGGATTTTTTATAACTTCTCCATCGAAGTATCTTGAAGATGCTCACCTTTTCCCCCTTGATTGGGCAATTCTCTCCCCATGACCTGTGAGGCTGACCCACAATGAAAAGTGTAACCTAACCCCAACACCCCATTAACCCTTGGTTTACCTGAGGAGGGAAGCATCCCCCTTCAGCCAAGTCTAGATAATGGGAAGCCCCATTATCACAGGCTTTAATGTAAAAGTCTTGGGCTAGAATTCCAGCTACTTGGGGCAGGAAGAGAAATTAGATCAACAGCTCTTAAGAGAGAAGGAGAACTGTGGGTGACTAAATGAAGTGGGAACACTTCAGGGAAAAACAGTCATGAATGATGATATGACAGGAGAAAGGGAGAGGACCAACACTGTGGAGAGCTTCAAAGATAAGCATGTGCAGCTGGCAATGATGGAAAGTTAATACATGCAGTACATGCGTAGGATTTTAAACTGGTGCAAACCATCTGTATCTACATTTAGGTTTGTCCCAGGGAACACACAAAATCCTGTCAAGAAACAAACATTCCACAAGATAAACACATTTGCCTGTAGGAGAAGATGTAGATTGACCAGAAAATACTCTATGCATAATTCCTAATCAGAGATGGATTATGTATACGCTCTTTGTGCCGCATGTTAAAGAATCACAATGACCAGCTGCTATGCACATTAACTATTCAAGGTACATTACAACACAGAGATTGGGGACAGTGAAGGAGGCAAGGGTCATTTTCCCTTGACCTCCCTTTGCTTCTGGCATGACATGTCACTTCTGGTTCCAGAATTTGGTCTAGAAATTCTCACTTGCCTTTTGGTGGGGACAAAGAAGAGGACCTTCTTGGTGGTGCTTCAAAATTTTGGAACTCTCTCTCCCTAGGGCGGGTAGGATGGCTTTCTACTTGCTTTCCTCCTGCCAGAGAGTGAGATCTTTCCTGTTCCAATAAGCATTTAGGAATTGACTGCAATGGGCTTACATACCTGCCTTATTGTAAAACTTTACTGGTCTTGTACACATATCAACGCACCAGATGAAGAACTTCCTCCCCTGCTTGTATATCAAGCTGTTCATCTTCCGTGTTATATAAAACTGTCTCTCAGTTTAGTCTCTGTAACCCAGGCATGGGTAACTGTGGAAGGCGTTGCTGTTGTTGTTGTTGTTGTTGTGTGCATTCAAGTTGTTTCCAATTTATGGCAACCTGAAGCTGAAGTGTTACCCCAAATGCATGGCACCCTATGAGGTCCTCTATCAGAACCCACAATTAAATGTAAAAATGGGGAATTAATTAACTCAAATTACTAAGGCTGCAAGAGGAGTGGTAACTGACAGGGCCTTTTCACCAAAGTTTACAGGGTAATTGTAATAAAATCAGCGAAAGACTTATAAATTGTCTCAAGAATGTGTTTTATTGGGGGAAAGTCAAACAAACACACAAAGATTGCCACTCATGCACATACTCACACAAGACTAATCGAAAGAGAGGGATGAAAATTTAAGACACAGAGATTTCAAGATAGAATGGGCAATATTTACCATTCCAGAGAGAGAGAGAGAGATGAAGGAAATCAATATGGCTCAGGCTTGCATCCAAGGATAGTACAATATCAGGAATCAGGGTGATAGTGCAAGGAGGAACCCAAAATCCCAAAAACCTGCCCTGAAGGCATGAGGTGTTGATGTCTCTCTGCCTGGGCAAGCAATGGAGTTTGCAGGGTGGATGGAATCCAAAATATCAAAAACCTGCCCCAAAGGCATGAAGTGTTGATTTCTCTCTGCCTGGGCAAACAATGGAGTTTGCAGGGTGGACAAAAGGTGGCCAGAATGAGTTGATGGTTTTAATGTGTGAGGGAATTGGTTTATGATTTTAGCATGTAGGTGGCAAAGGCTTTGATGACTGTATGATAGCTCTGTGTTGAGGAAAGGAATGTGGAAGATGTTTGTGCTAGGAGGGAGGACTTTGGAAGGCTTCGATAGAAAATGCACACAGCAGGGATGCTTGCTGGCTGCACTTATTGTTTTTGTTGAGAGGATTAGCTTAGAGTCATTAAATCAGGCTTTCTTGGATAATTCTCAGTGAACTTCTCACCTGGTCCTGCTGATGTTACTATTTGGCCTACTATCCAGCCAGTTTCCCTTCTCCACATGGCCTTTCAGTGATGAGTGTAGATAATTTATATTTTATGCCAATTAAACATATCTGCCAATGTTTTGCCACTTAAGCCATATCAAATTGAGGGATGTGTGGACTGGTTAACAGAAACTATCATGTGTAAGTTCCTCTGTAGAAGAAATTGAATGTTTTTGTGCAGTGTGGAATGGCTGCATTCAGTTCAGGGTTGCAGAAAATACAGTTGTGCATGGAATGCCATGGGCATGGACTCACATGCCTTTAGGTCATGCATCTCATTGCATATTTGGTGTCTTGGTTCAGTTGTACAATGTTACCATTCAACACCAAGACTGTATAGTACAAGCAATGAGCAATTCTGCATGCAAAGATTTACACTATCCAACTCCAGTGTAGGATCTTGACTATACTGAGACAAATACTGATGTCTGTCTATCTGTCCATCCACCTACCTACACCCACACACACAACATACACAATTGGAGAGGACAGAATGTCCAAAGGAACATATTTCACTCTGCAGTTGTAAGTCAAAACCACTCACTTGTAAGTGTTGGGGATTAAAATCAGTGATGACCTCAGGCATTGCCCTGCTTTTTAAAATTTCCCAATCCACTCTTGGATGAACCTTTTTCACCGGATTTTCCTGGGTTTTATGAAATACAATGGAGGAAGCTCTGTGCAGAGAGCAGATACTGCAAAAGCCGATTTGTCTGAGGCTGTTTAACAAGGCATCTCTTCATTTGGCTTTCACTTCCATAACATCAGCTGGTTGGATTTTTTACTGTGGTTATTGGCTCCTTTCTACTTGGTGACAATCTCAAGAAGCACAGTTTTTGAGAATTTTCTTACGGTGTTTGTTGGATTTCCTCAAGTGCTCGAGAATAATTTCTCCTCACTTCTCAGAACATTTTAAAATAAATCCTTTGATGTGGCTTTTGACGAACAAGTCATTCTGATGTAGTATCTGATTTTCTCTCTCCTTGATTTGCAGTTGCCCCATTGACAAAAAGACACCCAAGGAATGAATAAACAATTCATGATAGAATTTCTCTTCTTTCCTTTCTTTGGAGGTTATACCCTGAGCTACTTCAAAGAACTGCTTCAGGACATGCTGTGGTTGTGACCCTCTGTCACTGGGCAGATGGATTCTAGATTCCTTCTCTGTCCAGTGGCAGAGGATGGGCTATTTTGATTTGGACAGGCCCAGATAGATTGTTTATGCTTTAGCCTGACAGTACAAGAATGAAGGGGCAGCTGGGAGGAGACCGTGAAAGCAAACCTTCCTGTTAGTAATTTGCTTGTATTGTTTCCACAGCTATTAAGATGGAAAGTGAATCACACCTGAACAGTTCAGTTTCCTTTCTTTTTTTCTGTCATGTATAACTCTGAGGATCCATCTCCAGGCCCAGAGGGAGAAGTGCATTCTAGCCCAGGGGGATCCATTATTCAGCCAGGGGGATCTGCGATGTTGGCCTTGGAATGGTTCTTGGAACGGCCATGGAATGATCTGGTTGTTCTTTTGGAGTCCAATTCTACCACAGTCAGTGACAGGATACAACCCATTAGCTAAAGCACTCTGATGCATTCGTCTGTTATATACCACTTGCGGCATCAATGGTACACAACTTTGCCACCAGTAAATCTTACCTTTTGACAGTGATGTGTGTCAGGTCTTGGAGAGGTGTCAAATTGCAGTCAGTTTCAGCTCAGAACAGTGCAACTGAGGGGTGCTCTTGAGTGCTAATGTGCCACCTTCCTTGTCTTCCAGGTGCACCGATTTGTGCATAGGCATTTCTGATACACCCTGATGTATACTCAGAATACTTCTTCTCTCTTATTGTTCATAAAATATCACCAGTGGTAGATCTATCTTGGTAGAGCTTTCTATACTGGTAGAGGCCAGCTGATGGGCTATAGCATGGAGGCTTAAGTAATCAGTCATCTGGTTAATTCAGTTGTGACTTTTCCCTAGGTAGGGACATAGGCCATTTTTGCATCTTACCCCTACTCCAATTGCCTGTCCCATATTGTATCTCTTTGCCTGAGCTGTTGCTCCAAGCAGATGGTAGAATCTTAAACAGAGGTGGATACAGAATCATAAAATCATAGAGCTGGAAGAGACCACAAGGACCATTGAGTCCAACCCTCTGCCATGCAGGAATACACTATTAAAGTATTCCTGACAAATGACTACCCAGATTCTGTTTTAAAACATCCAGAGAAAGAGACTCCACCACACTCTGAGCCAGTGTATTCCACTGTTGAACTGCTTTTACTGTCTGGAAGTTCTTCTTAATGTTTAGATAGAATCTTTTTCTGAAGTTTGAAGTCATTCCTCCATGTCCTAGTCTCTGGAGCAGCAGATATTCCTCCTTGCAGTTGTAACTAGTGTGTGGTGAGCTCTGACTCTTGTAGAAGAAATATTAAGTGCAGAAAACTGAGTGATGGCTTTGTGGTGCTAACTTCAGGATGTCAAAAATGAAGGCAAGCTTATTTAAGTTTGCCTTTAGCTCTGAGCCCTTAAAAAAAAAGGCAGCTCTAGCCAGCCAGAGACTCCCTGCTCCATTATGTCCTCCCTTTCTGCACTTTTCCCAGTGGGTAAAAATGGAGGAATTAGTAGAAACAAATCCATTTTTCCCTCCCCACTTCCTGTGGAAGAATGCACCCTTGTGACCAGTAGCCAAAGCACCAATAAGGTTATGAGAGGGATATGGAAATAATGTCTTTAATCTAAAATAAGAAGGGTTAGCTCAGGCTTGAAGGAATCATACAGCTTGGAGAACCTTTAAATAGCTTAGCAAATTGCAGAATTACACAGACAGGTTACATTTAAAAACATCATGGAACCAACAGCCAGCTAGGCAGTGATGTAGACTCGAGTCAATAGACTCAGACTCAAGTCAGACTTAAGTCGCTTCAGTGATTTGACTTGGACTTGACTTGGTCATAAGTGATGCACTGACTTGACTTGAGACTTGTATATTTTTAACCATTGACTTGATGCCCTTGGTTCAGTAACATAACACATTCCTCCAGAAACCTTACAACTTTGAATGATGCCTCCATCTCTTTTTGCCTACTGGTCACATGACAATCTGTCTCAAGCCCAAAATGTGGGTGCATTTCTTGGAGGAGAATAGCAAACCAGTCAGGCAATGGGCTTGAGGCAGGCTTGAGGTCTGCTCAGCAGCCTGTCCCTGCTGCATATCAGAGGAGCCTTCTAACACGTTTCCTAAGAGCAAAAAACATGACTTGTCCCCAGAGTGCAGGGTGTATTTTCTCAGAGGGGAACAGCAAATGTGTCAGGCAATGGGCTTGAGGAGGAAGGATCCTTCCTTCTAAATCTTTTGAATCTTCAGTAATGGAGAGTAAGATAGGATCCTATTCCTCACTTCCAAAGCTGCAGATGGCAAATGTGGAGAGCCGACTCTGCTTAAATTGTTAAAACTGAATTTATTTCACCAATAATTCTGGAATTTTGGTTGGGGTATAAAGTTGGCTTCCAGATTTGAGACTTGACTTGAAAGTATCTTCCAGGACTTGAGACTTGAAGGTAGAGACTTGAGACTTGACTTGAGACTTGGAGTAAAATACTTAAATACATCACTGCAGCTAGGTAACATAACACAAATTCCTAATAACCCTAACTAAAATAGTCCCTTAGTATTTACACAGAAGTAGACATTCTGTGCCCAGATTTTCTATGCTAGTGAAGCTGGCAATTTGACTTTCTGGGCAGCCTTTATCATGCCTTTCTCCAGCTCATTCGAAAAGGTAGCATTCAACAGGAATAAGACAATATGAGAGAATGTGAGCAGGAGAAAACAAACAAATGCCATCCTTTCTTTATGTACCTACTGCTTGAAGATTCCTGGTGTTTTGACACAAAGGGTATCTTCCCTGATCTTATGTAACCCTGCCACTCTGTCTGGTTAGGGTAGCTATTTGTTAACTGGATTTAACTTGATTCACAGTAATTGGATAATTGTTGTTGTTCACTGCGGTCAAGTTGTTTCAGCTTATAGTGACCCTATGGATGAGAAACCTCCAGGTCACCCTCTCAACAACCTCCCTGCTCAGGTCTTGAAGATTCAGAGACATGTCTTCATTGATTGAGCCTGTCCATCTGTAACGTGGTCTTCCCTTTTCTCTACTGTCTTCTGTCTTCCCAAGTGTTACTGTCTTTTCTACTGAGTCATGTCTTCTCATGCTATAGGCAAAGTAAAACAGCTTCAGTGTACTCATTTTGGCTGCTAGGGAGCGTTCAGGTTTGATTTGCTCTCGGACCCATTTATTTGTCTTTCTAGCAGCCCATGGTATCTATAGGACCTTTCTCCAGCACTACATTTTGAATGAGTTGATTTTCTTTCTATCGGCATTCTTCATTGTCCAGCTTTCACAACCATACATAGAAATTGGAAATACAATGGCATGGACAACTTTAGTATTCAATGATATTTCTTTATACTTCAGGATCTTGTCTAGTTTCTTCACAGCTGCCCTTCCAAGCCCTATTCTTCTTCCGATTTCACATGAAGAGTTATTATCATATGATCCTTCTGTCAATCTTCTTGATCCTTCTGTCAAACTTCTTGATCCTTCTGTCAAACTTGGGTCTAAAATGCAAGGTAAAGTAGTAGAGAGACAGGCAGTTTGATCTTCTGGTCAGTAGTGATGGGGGAAGGAAAGATCAGTTCATTTTGTAATTGTTTCCTATCACTACAATTCCAGCATTCAAAGCCACATAGAGATTTCATGTTTCTTTAAAAAAGTAACATTACAGCCTCAAAATCCTATAAGAAGCTTCCCAGTAATTAGTCAAGTACCTGCTGTGCTGGGATCACAGCAAGATTGCTTACTTTGGGTAGCAATTACAGTTAACTTTAACAGTGGGAACTCCAGCTTCATATGAGCTGATAAAAGAATGCAAGGAGACTATATCTACCCAGCCGCTGCTCTTGAACTCCCCAAGTCTCCATGTAGCTTGGGGTTATAAATAGGGAGACAATGAAGAGGCTGACAGATTTCTTTGTAGTTCGGCACAAGGTGACATTGAAGAAGAGTGGAATGGATGACAGCGATAGGCAGGGTGCCCTAATGGGAAACACACAGCATGGAGTTCTGTTCTTGGAGTAAAAGCAAACCATTTTGCTTCAAAAGGAATAACATGAAGTATGTTGTCTCCCTCAACTCCCTCTCAGCACTTCATATTGGCAGCAAAAGCCGAGGAAGCATCTCCACTCCCACCCCAGTAGATGTTCAAAGAGAAGATGGAGGGAGTTAAAATGAAGGCAAAGGGGAGTAAACGCAAATTCTCATTTGCCAGCAGTCACGTAGAGATGTGGGGGAAGCGGGGAGGTGATTTGCCCCAGGCAGCAATGTTTTTGGGGTATCCTGCCCCGTAGCCATGCCCCTGCACACCCTTGGCCACGCCCCTGCACACAGTGGCCATACCCCTTGGCTGTAGCCCCCCTCCCTCCACACACTCCAAGTTCTGCCACTGTTTGCCAGGCTGGTGGTATTTCTTTTTTTGCATCTGCTTAGGTTGGTGAGCTATTAATATTTGATGCTATGTTGTATCTGGGGTGTATGAGGTGCTTAGGATTTTTATTGCGCTGTTCTGAACTACACTGTTAGAGCCCTGTAGTAGAGACTTCCAAGGCTCTCACTAAACTCCAAATCCCATGATACCATAGAATGCAACCATTACAGTTATAAGTTGTATTAAAATGCTGTAAATGTATATTGAAGAGTCAGTGTAGTATAGTGGTTTGAATGTTGGGCTACTCTGGAGACCAGGGTTTGTATCCCTGCTCAGATATGAAACCCTAGTGGGTGACTCTGAAAAAGTCATACCTTCTCAGCCTGAGAGGAAGGCAAAGGCAACATCCCTCCCCCAAACCTTGCCAAGACACTCCTGTGATAGGTTCACCTTAGGGTCATGTTATGCCTGAAAGGCCCCCTTGGAGTCCATGTCCTGAGAACATAATCATTACTGAAAGGACACGTAAACAGGAGATTTCTGTTTTCTGTCTTACATCCTGGGGTATCTGACAAATGGCTAACAGGTCACTTGAAAGGAGTGTCTGCAGTGATCAGGAAATTACTCTCTCTGAGAAAACAAACAATGTCTGAAGTGTGAAACAGGCTTAAATCTCCGGAGAAAGAGATACTGATCTGCAGGATTCTCTCTCTTTGAACTAAAAAGGAAAAGAATCCATCTTCATAAAAAGATGGGACCATATAGCTTTTCTCAGGACATGGGACATATATATCGAGACACGGTTCCTCATTCCTTGGGAGTTCTTTGTCCCGTGAGTCCTTTTTCCTTTGGAAGTTTTTTTCCTTCAGAGTAAGATACATTTGGAGTGTTAAGTGAGAAATCTCTCTCAGAGCCGCAAAAACAATGGAGATGGTAACCAGCTTAAATTTACAACATAATGGACTTCCCTCCTCACAGGAGTGGCTGAAATAATCTTTTCTCCCAGCTGAAGGATTCTGGATTGATATCGTTGTCATTAAATCCTTTCTGTTTCTCTCTCTCTTTCTTAATTTTAATCTTTTTCTAACTTTATAGTCTAGTATGCTTGAAGTGTGAATGAAGCTGAGTGAGTGTATGAAATTTAACTTTTTATAGGCTTGTATACTTGTTATAGTGAATGTAGCTGAGTTATTGTAGGGACTTTTACATCTGTGTTAATAAAATACTTAGATTTGAACAATTGGTATGATTTTTGTCTGACCTGAACTGGTATACATTGGGTTGCAAGATCCTGCTGAGTTACCCCGCCTCTTGCTAGCTTAAGCTAAAGCAGTGCAGAGCTAATTTTTCCCCACAAGAGACAATTTTGACAGCTTTTGGGAATCCTTTTCAGAGGAATCCCTTGCATCACAAACAAACTGGTGGAGTTCTCAGAAAACAGGGTAACAGTCACCTAAATCAGAAATGACTAGAAGGCACAAAAGAAGAACAGCAATTGTATACTGTGGCCAAACCCCTGATCTTTAGCTCCATGTTTCCTTGAACCTACTGGAGATATGAATCTTTGATTACTTTCAAACACAAGTATAATTCAGTGTGTTTTCCATCCGGGCCTCCCCTCCACTTGGTGTCCACCAGACGTATTTGACTTCTAGTCCCGTAATATCCAACCTGTATGGCAAATAGCTATTCTGAAAAGTGTCCTTCTGCCTTATCATGTGATTATTCTAAAAGGTCTTTCCACTGAAGGATTGGAACTGCTTGGTGCAAACGAAGTGACTGCAAATGTTCATGAGGCTCATTAACAGGGTTGTTAAATTTACAGCACAAAAACAAGAAGGCAGTAAACACAGCTGCCTTTAATTACAACTAAAGATAACTAGGATGGAATGGTCATTATGTGGAATGTAGAAACAGTTCTTTTTGTTTGTTTGTTACTACTGCAAAACTCACATTTGTCACTTGTAAATATTCAACATACTTCATTTCTCTCCTTGTCTCTATTTTAATTCCAAATCTTGCCTTTGTGTGTGTGTGTGTGAACCTGCTAGATCACAGTGAGATCTGTGCAACTTATGGGCCGCATGCAGTCTCTGGTTGTGAGGACATCAGGGATCCCTGGGGTTCACAGGCTTAGAACTGTTGTTCTAAAGCCTGCATCAGTATAATGCTAAGTATATTGGTCAAAATCTTCTGATTAAAAATGTTGCAGTAACTCCTGTATGCCAACTTAAAAAATAAAGCAAAAACAAAACAGCTATTGTGGATTATGCAGACATACCTGAAAATGAAAATAAAAAGTGTCTTATCTCTTCTAAGAAATTAGGAATCAGAAGCCAACACTGTGGAAAGAGGTGTGTATTAGCATAAAATCTCTAAATCAACTAAGAATTTCATAAGACAAACATAGGTATAGCAGGAATAGTATCTCAGATCTTCACATGGCCAACTGAAGATCAAAAGAAAACTGACATCTTGGCAATGTTATGCATATATGGGGCTGGGCAATTTGTGGATTTTCCATCCCACACATTGCTAAGGTGCAGAATTCATTCCTCATTTCCCTGATGGTGAGATCCATCAGCTACCACTGAATGGAAGGGATTTGCTGGTGACAGTGGGAAAGAATTAGACCCAACTGCCTCCTGGTTCTCACTTGCAAGTGTCTCCCAGCCCCATGCATTTGTGTTAGAAGGGAATGAGAGGAAAAGGAATCCCATTTTTCTCAAGTAACATTTGCTTCTTTGCTTCCAGGTGAAAAGCAAGGGACGGAATTGGTCTTCATCATCAAGCTTGGGAGCTTCCACAGTCATCCAACCGGGCAAAGGAGGTGTTGGCTGAAGAGTGGATGGGAATTAATCCAAGAAGGCTGTTTGTGTGATTTCAGGTCTAATTTAATTTCCAGGAAGCAACGGCATTGCCATTTATTAAGATTAAACTTACAGGAAATCAGAAGATGGAGGGGGTCTTAACAGCCAATTCACAACTTTACACCTGCAAGCAGAGAAATTCTCTTGTTGTTTGGTGCACAAATTGCATTTAACAAGGAACCCCCCCCCCAAAAAAAATCAACTATCAACGATTGAATAGCAGATTTGGGGCAGGAGGAGGTTTGCAATTAGATTGGGGAAATGACATGCAGGAAGCGTTAAAGCACTCTTTTCTCCTTATGCTACTGGTCTGATCAAATTGTTCTGAATTTTAAATATGTAGAAATATTAAGCCATGAGTTTAGTTTGTTTGGTTTGTATGTGCATGTACGCATCTGCATGTGTGTAAATGGAAATCTACTGATGAATCTTTCATACCACATGTAATTTGCTCCATAGGAGATGGGCACATTTTCCTTTCCTGGTCCAACAGCTGGCAGCTACCAGTTAAACAATTAAGGATTTTAGTTGTTCAAAGAGAATGAAGCAAGAGTGTATTTACCTCTTCTACAGAAGTCAATGAGATGACATTTTTACCCACTCTGGGGCCTATTGTACACAAGAAACAGAATGAGCAAGTGGACTTCTGGGATGAAAATGAACTAGATAATTTTATGCTGCAGGTGAGAGAATGACATTTCAAAGCCTTCTGTGTAGTTGTTATTGTTGTGTGCCTTTGTTTTGAACTTTTGGCAACCCTAAGGTGAACATATCATGGGGTTTTCTTGGGAAGGTTTGCTCAGAGGAGATTTGCCTTTACGTTCCTTTGAGACTGAGAGAGTGGACATTGCCCAAGATGACCTAGTGGGTTTCTGTGGCTGAGTGGGGATTCAAACCCTGTTCTCCAGAGTTGTAGCCCAATGCTCAGACTGCTACACCATGCTAGCTTTACTTCTGTGCACAGAAAACTACAATTGCAAGAACCGCCAAAACAATCTCCCATAATTTCCCATTCCCTAGTGAAATGATGAAGAGGAATAAGAGAGCTGGTGATGGAGGTGGGGGATGGCTACCACCAATTCTCATTGTTTTTGGCTCCCTATTACCACTGTCAATTCAGGGATGGACACAGTGTCTTAGGTGGCTTGAGGGTGATAGGAATGGCTAAAGGAAGAGATTAAGTTGGCAGAGACAGTAAGAGGGTGGGACTTCTTCTCTGAGTGTTTGGATTTTGATCCAAGTTCAGTGAGGAACTGCAGGAATAATCTGTAACATTCATCTTGCATTTCAAGATGGGTGTTCTGGACCTGGCTTTTGTTTAAACAAACAATAAAAATAAATGTATTTTTGTTTGAATTTGTAGCTACTGACAAAGCTGAAACACTGGATTAAACATATTAAAGACAATAACAATGTAGCTTGATAGAGAAATATTAAAAGGCAGCAATATGGTCAGACGAAAAATAAGGTATACAGTCAGCTGTCCACATTTGCCAGTTTCACTTTTGCTGTTTTGATTATTCACGGATTATCTGCTGCCTCCCTATGCCATATTTAATAGGGACTGCATGCGCTGTGGAACTGCGAAATTGCAAACAAGGCTTGTAAGTTGGTGTGGGGCAGCAGTGGTGGTGGCAGTAAGCCCCACCAGCTGTATACTTCTACCTTGTGAAGGAACTCTGATGCCTCAAAGGAATCTATGGTGGGTTGAATATGGTGATCATACTTTTTTGTATGTTAAATATGGTTTGGGAAGGCCTAGAGTTATTCATGTTTTTTCCACTTTCGCTGGGGTCTGGTGCACCTACCCCTAGTGAATGTGGAGGGATGACTGTAGATCAAGATGACAATATGGTTGCTGGAATTTGGTTTTGAAAAGTTACCTAAAAATCTCATGATTGATTTTGAGAGTTCCAATTCCCGTGTTGTCATAATTCTATTTCCATGTGAAGAATTTATTAGAATCTTATATAATTTGGGTACTTGGTGATTGCTTATGTGTTGTGGTTCCGCACAGAATATTTCAAAAATTGTTAAAGTCCTTGGTGGTCCTCCTTTCCTGTATAGACTGTTGGAAAAAGCAATGGTTTGAAACTATTTGAGCCATGATACCTTAGTGCATTCAAGTTCCACAGTTAAACATTCATTTGTTATAGATTTGCCCCAGTGGAAGATATATTTCATTTGGCATAGTCTTTTCCCCCTCCTTCCTTTGCACTGTGTTATATCCTAATTTAAAAGAAGGGTAGGAGAGAGATGGACAGAGAGAAACTGCGGCAAGTCATCTGTTCTGCTTTTTCCAAATGTGGACGTGGTATAATCTGAGCCAAGTTTGGATGTTCTCCCCTGGCATTCCTTGCTGATGTCTAAGTCTCATTGTCTCTTTGTAAATATGAAATGAAAAGAAGGTGATACTACAACTCTTCTTCATAAGGTGATTCTATGTATATGGTATTCTAGATGCAAGGGGGCTCAAGGTATACTCTTTCAGATATAATTCAGTATAATTGTATTTCTGAAATATCATTCATTCATTCACTCATTATTCTTCTTGAATGAAATCTCTCTCTCTTTCTCATGTGTATCCCAAAAATACCAGTCAGCAATCCTGGATTGCATCCTTGTGACCCCAAGGATCTCTTCACCTGTACATTGGGCCCTTAGTATCCACTTAGTTCCAGGACCCCCAGTGGATATCAAAATTTGTGGATGCTCAAGTCCCATTATGTACAATGGTGTAGAGAAATGGCCTCCCTTATATAAAATGGCAAAATGACTTTTTGGATTTTTTTTTTTTTTTGAGGGGGGAAATATTTTCAAGCCATAGTTGGTTGAATTTGTGGATATAGAATCTGCAGATATGGAGGGCCAACTGTATGTATCTCAAGATGGCAGGTACTTTTAGGAACACAGTGACTGGCAGGACCCACTCTTTAAAACAAAACACCACCTGCCAGTCCTGAAATCCTCTTTTTATGATTGAATGCAGATTTATAGAATGCTATTTGCAGTATATTAGGGAAAACCCCACAGACCTGAATAGATGTTCCAGGAATCACAGGTCTGCAGTCTTCACCAGTAATCTTAACCATCAGTGGCTAAATGTTTTAACTTGGGTAACCATAGTCTCTCTGATTTGTTTATGTTTGGAACTGAAATGCCATCTCTTTCAAGTAATTTGGAAATAAGGGAAAATTCCTGGATTCACACTCATTTATCTATTTAAACTATTTCTGTATTCTAGTCCACAAGGGCTCTTGCAGTGAAATGCAAACATCGTCATGCACTTAAGAAGCTGATGATGGAGTCAGAGACATATCTAGCATAAACAGTGCCTAGAGCAAGCGTGGAAGTTGTGCCCCTATCTCTGGGGCTGCTTCCTTCTCCCTTGCCTCTTCTGGCACTGTTGTTTTGCACCCCCTGAAACCGGAAGCCAGGGCACGTGCCCCAATTGCCCCACCCTAGATAAACCTCTGGATGAAGTATTCTAAATTACTGCCTTCGATATTGTGTGTGACTTGCTTTCAGGTTGTTTCTGGCTTATTGCAACCCTAAGGTGAACCTATCACAGGAATTTCTTGGCAAGATGTCTTCAGATTTCTTCAGAAGGAGTTTTCCATTACCTTTCTCTGAGGCTGAGAGAATGTTACTTGCCCAAGGTCACCCAGTAGGTTTCCATGGCCAAACAGGTATTTGAACCCTGGTCTCCTGGATTCCTAATCCAGTGGTCAGACCATTACATCACACTGCCTCTGCCTTGGATACAGCTCACTTTTATTTTGAGCAGCCAAACAAGCTATTGTTGTGTGCTTTCAAGTTTTTTCCCCCTGATTTATGGTTACTCTAAGATGAACCTATCATGGAGTTTTCTGGGGCTGAGAGTATGGGATGCTCCCAAGGTTATCCAGTGGGTTTCCATGGCTGAGAGGGGATTCCAACTAAAACTACAAAGACAGGAGGAGAAGGAGAAGAAGTAGAAGAAATATTCTATACTGCCAACGGGGAAGAAACTGATTGCACAATAAAACAGGACCGGTTGATAATCATAAGTGACTAGAATGCAAAAACAGCAAACAGAGTAGAACCAAACATTGGCCTAGGAACAAGAAATTAAACAAGAAAGAGATTTATCTGATTTTGGGAATCCAACAGTTTGCTTGTTTCCAGGGAATCAAACCCTGGTCTCCAGGATCATAATACTATGCTCAAACCACTATACCGTGCTGGCTCTTAGACAGAAGACAGAATGTTTTGCTAATAGCTTTACTAAAATCTGTTTGTTAATCATCCTTATTTCTTTCTCTTTCTCTCTCAGAGTCAATTACTCCAATATAAATGGATGGATGGATGATGTACATTAGGCTATTGCTTTAAATTACTTCTTCAATTGTATATTGTTTGCTTTCTCGGATGAACTGGATCCAGAAAGGCAGAATGCATATGCATGCGATCTATCCATTCATTCTCTATTTTTTTTAACAAGATCAGTATTGGCTTCCAACAAAGCTTACTATTACAGCATACATAATGGATATTTTGTTGGGAATATGTGGACTTGTGCTTATGGTAGCTTCTTCTGATACGTCATCAATAACTGATGCCCATGACCAGTTTTCCACCCAAAGGAAGGAGGAAGATGGACTGGATCTGCCTGTTAAGAGAGATGCTAGCTCACAAAATTTGCCCTCCTTTGGTCTGCAAAATCTTTAAGTTCCTTGTAGTTGATGGCATAGTCAATGTTCTGAGTAACCTTTGGCTGAATGGGGAGAAGAAGATGTAGGTAGTTGCTCCATTAGCCTCTAACTGAAGAGAATGCTTGGCGTGAAGGTCAATCCAATGAAGGGACTCTTCCCCCAAGCAGTTTTAGGTGGTGTGGTCCAATGAAGACTGTTGCCTTCTTAGATGTTTGGATTGGGTATCAACCTGCAGTTCTCAAATACTTGTAGGAACTTCTAGATATGTTCTGTAGTTTGAAACAAGGTGATGCACAGGGCCTGGAAAAGTTACTTTTTTGAACTACAACTCCCAGGATTCCCCAACCTGTTTAGCTAGCATCCATGTTGGCTGTGAGATTGTGTGAACTGTAGTCCAAAACACTAACTTTTCCAGGCTCTTGTAACTGCAGGTTAGGCCTCCTTGGTGATGGCATAAAGATATTGTTTTGATATCAATAATTTGGTTCTCTTCCACCATCCCTCTCCACATGTTTGTGAGGCCCCCGGGCAAGCACAGAACTAGACTCAGCCATCAAACGCTGCAATATCCCAAAACAATACAGGCAGGCCAGAAATAGCCAGATCAGCACTTTAGGAGACCTCCCTGCAAACACCCTCATTATGTATGCACACTGTTTACAAAGGACTCCCTGCCCCGAGCAGGCAACTTGGCAAGCTGAATACTCAAATGCCAAACACTCTGCGTTTGCATACTGGCTACTTCTTTGTCATTTCAGACTTAACTCAATCATGCTAATTTTTGACCTTTCCAAAGCTTTGTCCCGTGCCCGAAGCTCATTGTTTCCCCCAAGTATGGAATAGCCTGCAGTTACGTTTCTCCCTATAAAAACCCCTGATTCTGAGACCATCCTCGGATTGCTCCTGAGTTCCAGACCACCTTGCTGCTGCTTTGCTTGGTGAGCTTCCCTTCAGCTCAATGTGCTGAGCCACATCGAACCCCAGCATCGTTCTCTATTCTTCCAGGCTTCAGGACAGGTTTCGTATCACCCAAATCAACTATCTCTCTGAAAAATCCCTCTATACCACTCCAACCTTTACTTTCCTTAGCTACTTGTGTGATTGTGTGTTGCATACACTGTGTGTCTGTATTTAATAAAAATCTCAATTGTTCTTATAACTTGGTGTGCTCCTTGGCTTGGCCTGATCCCGTAGACATTGGGTAAAAGATTCTGCTGCGTTGCCCTGCCTCGTGCATTGCTAACGTGTGCTCTAGTTAATTTCCCCAAACCTAGTTAATTGAGAGCGCATATAGGTGTCCCTCCTGGGACCCCCAGTAAGCAGGGTAACACTCTGGAATGAAGGAAGGTGGAGACCTCAGCTTCGTTCTCCTTTGGTACTTCAGCTTCTCTTTCCATTTACATACCATAATCTCCAGGAAAAAAAAGGGGACTTTTTTCCCCAGTGGGGGTGTTCTCTGTTTGCCTTCACTGATGTGTTTAATCTCATTAAAATCAACTGTTTATTCCTCTCAGTAAAAAAAAGAGCAAGCTTTGGACCTTGGTATTTAACTGATCATGGATGCCTGTAACTGTGCCTCAGGCTTCCTTTTTAATTTTGTTTTTTTTTGCCATACTCTTCATTTCTTTCCCTTCCTGCTTTTCTAATTTTAGAGCTGTAAGCATTATTTGCTTTTTTAAAGTTAATGTATTGGCCATAAAAGATGAAGGGTGGTTATAGTATTTTTCTTTTAATTATCTAGTGCCATGAAAATGAAGACTTCAATTATTATATTGAGTGATAATGACTCCTTGGCTGAAGCAGATCATCATTGGATCGACTATAAAGATTGTTTCAACTGTGGGATCCAAATTACTTTTCAATACATTTCCAAACCCTTAGCCACCCCTAATCCACATGTATAAGGCCAGGACTGCTATCTCTTTTTTGTGCAAATATTCCTCCTTCAGAAGCTGTTGGACATTTTTTCTGGCTCAGAGTTGCACAGGCAGTGCCATTGTGCATGTGTCACCATTGTGCATTGCCATCAGACCTTTCACATTTTTTGTGCGTTTGATTACTCAGTGTGTGAGTGCACTAATACACAATTATCACATAGCTCCATCAGTATAAAGTGATTCACTAATTTTTTGGTGTTGGGTGCCTTCACAGTTAGTATGTCTTCAACAGTTTGGTTTTGCCTGAGCCTGCTTTGAAGGGCAAGACTCTGCCTCTTTCTGTCCTCTCCCCACTCCCCATTAATTGCATGCAAACTGTTTGACCCTTTGAAATCTGCTTGGATTGAATGAAGTAAGCTCAGTCCAAAGGGGAAAGTGAGGAGACAGAAATTGGGATATTCTAAAAGCAGCTGAAGAAGTGGGATAACAGAGGATTAATCAGGATTGGCCATTACAATCCTGTTGGAGGGTATGTACTCTGTCTCCTTGATAAAAGATCTTAGCCCATGTTTCAGTGATGTAGTGTAACCACAGTTCATTAAGTTCACAGACTGGGGCCATTTCCGCACTACACTGTTATAGTGCTATTATTTCACTTCCAACATCTTGTGCAGTTCTGGGGTTTGTAGTTTACAGAGGCCAAAGAGCTCTCTGGCTGAGAATTCTAAATGCCCCTCCCTAAACTGCAAATCCCAGGATTCCATAGGATGTTGAAAGTAGAATAATAACACTATAATAGTGTAGGGCAGAAATGACCTGGGACTTTTTGATTAGCAGGGACACTAATATCAAGGGCAGTGTCTTAAAATTCCCTGTCCCCTCTCAGCTTACTTACAATCTTCCTAGTAGCTTGGGTGGTGGGGGGAGGTTTGATGTATTGTTATGAGCTATCCTTGTTGTTAATGTAAAGTATTTTGAGGTGGTTTGGACTTCCGGTCCAATGAAGATGCATTAGTTCTAGAGACTACTGGCCTCTGAGTGCCCAGAGCTTCAAATGTATCAGCACACTGTTTCCTGTGCGAGAATGAGTTCATGGCCCACAACTTATACCAATTGGTTTCCAACAGTGGTCAACCACATGCTTCTGAAAGCTCACAAGATCACAGGAACTGTGATCTTCAAGGGTTTGTTCAGCTCTGTGGTTCTTTGATTGGTTTTTCTTTTGACTGGTTTCTTTTTTTCTTTTTTTTAAACTTAGTGGCCATGCTAGCTTGGAGGTTGTAGGAGTTGTAGTACCAAAAACAAACAAACAACTTTTCTGAAACCCAACTGTCACCAAACCCATCCTCCACAGATATGTATAGAAATACATGCTATTTGTAAGTTGTTCGCCGCCTCGATCCATATGGAGAGGTGGGATACAAATAAATAATAATAATAATAAAAAGATATGCCAGCTGCTTTTTTTAAAAAATTAAGTCTAAGTTTAAAATCATCATCAATACATCTTGTACCAAGGAGCTACACAAGTTGGTTTTGTATTACACAAAGATATATAATGTATCTCTCTGTCCTAAACCTTTCCTCAATTTATTTCTGTGTCCCCTCTTTCTCTCTTTGTTGACTAGAATCCATATGGAGCATTGGAAATTATTCATCAAACTCCTGTTTTTAGACAAATCCAGCTAGCAATCCAGCTGATGCCATGAGAGGGAGATGAAGCGGCAACCTTTCCATCATGCTTAGTTCCAAAACTGGCTGAATTACAGCCTGTTCAGCTTTGTAAATAGGAATCTAGTGCCCAAGTTTGCTTTTCACCCTGTCTCCCAATCCCTTTTTGTTTTTATGGCTGTGGTGCTGGAGTGCATTATTTCCGATTTTTGCTAAAGTGCTTAGAAAGCCTTTTCAACTGTATATCAAAAATGCTTCGAATATGTAGCAAAGTTACGTGGAATGTACATTTTTATCATCCCCAGAGGGTGGAAGCAAAGTAGGAAAGGGGAAAGCAGAACTGATCATACTGCTCCTTCTGCCAAGGGTATTAGAATTGCTAAACTTTTTCATATATTTTGTAACCCCCAACATTTCACAGATGAAAGCTGGGACACATGTGGCCAAGCAACATCAAAGTGTGGAAAAAAAGACATGACCAGTCAACAAAACAGAAAAACTTATGTAAAGAGGAGGAACACATACAACTACCATTTTTAGCAGAGAAATACTGAAATTTATGAAATCTGGAAAAGAAAAACCTAATGAGCATACTGGGAAGGGCAAGATTCTGCCCCTTCTTTCCATGCTGTTAATCTGAGTGCCAACTACTTGAACACTTTGAACTCTATTTGAGAACAAGGGGGGGGAAGTGGGAGGAAGAGAGAGAAAGTGGAACATTTTAAAAACAGCTGAAAAAGTAGTATAGCAGAGAATTAAGTGGAAATATCCCTGCCAAACTGCGATGGTTGGAGGGTATGGGAATATGTGGGCGGAGGAAAGAGAAGGTGCAAAAACGCAACTGCAAAAGTGGTATGGTAGAGGATTAACTACAACCATTCCTGTTAAAGTAGGTCATTTAAGATTCTGGAATAGTAAATATGTGGAAGAGAAACAGGAATCCACTGGCTGTCCTTGCTCCCTTTGGATGATCACTGTTTTCTGATCCTTATTTGTATAGACCAGAGGTGGGGAGAAGGCACTCTTCAGGCAGCCCTATGGCCATTTTTAAAGTCTTTAGCCCCTTCGTTTTTTTTAAAATGTATTTGGTGCCAAAATGCTCTCTAAGGACGAAGGGAGCAATTTTACCTTGTGGTTGGCTTCTTTTCCTGGGTTTTCTGTCCTCAAAAGGACATCCAAAAGGTGAAGGTCAGGAGTGGGAATATTGCCTGACTCATTTTTTTTAAAATATGAACTTCCCCAAATTTGCACATTTCCTCATAAATTCAATGGCAAGAACCTGAGATTAAAAAAAATTGAAACCAAGATAGACACTTTGGCATTTTCTGGCAGAGGACTTTAAATGCTGAGCTTTTCCAAGTCTGCCTTTGCATCACTGAGTATTCAACCATATTTTGGATGTTGAGTGAGGGGTGTCCCACATTCTTTCTTTTCCGACAGGCTCCACATCTTTAATAGCCACATTGCAATCAGGTATGGTGCGACCCTTTCCATACCAGGAACAGTTGTACCTGTTGAATTTGTTCAGTGCAAACGGTTATCTGGAGGACGGTATTATGCCATATGAGCCTACCCATATTTTGAGATCTTCTAAGGAAGCATTTCTCTCTGTCACACCACCTCACAGGCACATCTGGCAAGAATATTAGAAAGGGCCTTCTTGGTGGCTGTTTCCTGGTCCTGGAACTCTCTTCCCAGAGATGTCAGATTGGAGATGTCAGATGTTAGAGATGCCCCCACTATCCTTCCATGGGCAAATGAAGACTTCTTCATTTCAGCAAGTCTTTGTGGACTGATTGATCATGGGGAGAGGACACTTCATAATGTGCTGTACTGTCTGTATCAACTGTTTTTCTTTTTAATGGCCGTGCCTTTATCTGACTTTAGTTTTATTGATAGTTTAATTATATTTTTAACTTCTGCACAATGTGAACTTTTAGTGATATCTCTTTCTAACTTGTTAGCTGCCTTGAGTCCCAGACTAGGTAAAAGCAGGATAGAAACAACAACAGAAATTTTTGTTCATTGTTGGTAAAAACATACAGCTATGCACATATTTCATTACGATTTGAATAGAAAGAGCCTAAAATTTCCAAAAGAAAAACTGAAGCACTGGAGAATACAAATCCCCTTTGTCTTCTGTGTACTTGGCATTCCTGGACACTAACTGTGAAGGAAAAGCTATTCATTTGGCTACATGACCTCCTGAGCCTTAGACTTTGGCACAGGAGCTCAGTCCAGACTGGCAATTCCTGGTGCTGGCCACTGTAAGTGTGGCAGAATGAGCCCAATTGAACAGTCTGCAGTAATGATGTAATTTCCTCCCAAAGTGAACAATGATTGATTTTAGTAACCTTCTTCCCATGGTGAGAAACTTTTCAAAAACCATGAAAATTTCAAAACCAATTCACAATTTGGGGATTTTTTGTGCAAAATTTGCGGGTGGCTGTTTTGTGCTTTTTTTCTTGTGCAAGAAACAGCTGTTTTCTGTACATTTCTGGACATTTTTGTTTGATATGGAATGGCCATATTGATTTCAAGGTTGTGGAAGCAGGATTGCACATGGAGATATGTTGCCCATGATGCTAAGGCAAATTGGGTTGTGAATTCCTTTGCACATTTGGTATCTTGGTTCAATTAAACAGTGTTGCCATTCAAAACAAGGGCTACGTGAAAAACAATCAGTGCATAAGTCTGCATTTGGAGACTTATAGAAGCCAAGATCTTATGTTAGGCTTGTATAAGTCAAGGGTGGGCCACACGTAGTTACCCACAGTTTAGTTGTCCTAGACACCTCTCCAAAGATTTTGTGCTCTAAAAGGAGAACTGCCAGTCATTCCCTGGGTCTTGCTTTTGCACATAACCTTTTGCAACATTTCCTTCCTCCCCAAACCAGAACGGAGTATTGCAACTGTGGGCCCTGACATCTGGAGGGGCTTAGGCTGAGGAAGGCCACACTAGGATATGACTGAATATTAATGAAGTGGAACGGAACACTGCACAGTGTCGAAACAAAATGTTGTACAATAGGATGTTTCTGTTCAGAATGTTTGCCAGCCATCCCCTCATCCAGGGTATGCCATTCCATTCCACTTGTGCATCAGCATCAGTTTCCTACCCCCTGCCCCACACACATAGGCACTGCATTCTGTGAGTGTACTCAATCTTCATTGTGGTCTTCAGTGGTGGTGGGGCTCAATGTTTGAATTTTTACCCTAACTTCTTGATTCTTCAAACATTGCCTTTCTATGTAAACCTGCTGCTACCTCCCACTTGAGAGTAAGTAGCACTGTTTTCCCTACATAAGGTTTCCTGCTTGAATAATGAAGTTGCTACTAATATATTGGATGTTATCTTCTATCATTATGGGTTACTGTTGCAAATAATCAGTATCATGCCTATGTGTGCAGATATTCCTCAGAGGAAGCCGTATTTCTGATAGTACAGTAGCGATGTCACTGCTGCTGAGACGGAGAAAGATACGTGTGTCTTTGTGGAGCGCTTTGATTATTTCATGAGCTTGAAAGTGCGGATTAATGACTGAGGCATTCTCCACCAACCTCACAAAAAAGCGATTAAACCTACCAGAATCAGCATGAAGACAGGCTTGTGTGGTTTTCATCTCTCTGTACTAGTCATTTAATGATCCTCCGCACTGTTTGAGCAACGGCTTTCAGTTCCAAGCAAGGAGAGCCACCTCAAAGCAGAGGCAAGGGTTACCCGCAGGCACTGTGTACCCTGGAAAGTTTAACTCATTATCATAGGCTAAACCTAACTGTGGGGTGAAGGTCACCCCAGGCCTTGAGAGTTTTTGGAGAACAAACAATTTCAATAGAAAGACTGTCTGAAAAGAATGTATCAGGATTAATTATTATAGGCCTAGTTGGCATCATTTCCTTGGAGCAGCTCCTTCACACACAGAAGAGCCATTTCATTTCCTCTGGAAGCATAAAAACAAACAATATCAATAGCAGAGAAAGGCTGAAAATGAAATCCAGATGCTAGTCCAATCAGAGATGTTTGCCAGTCTTGGGATGCAGGGACTTCTTCTATGAGGGGGGCCAAAAATGTAGCCAAATTATGGTCTGGGGGCATTTTAAGCTGCTCCTGGTTTCTTCAAAGATGCCAGTTTGTCAGGTGATGGACAATTGGACCCCCTGCAGTTTATAATCAAAAGTGATTTACCTACCCAGCTCAGGAAAGTGAGAGGAAAGCTTTCCTCCCCCCACCCCGAGCTTTTCAAATGTTTTTAAAAAATGAGCACCGAAAAGGTACACCATGCAGCATAGCGTGCTATAGGTACTGCCTAGACCCAGTGTAGGCAACAGGTATTCCTGCCCTGTTTTGATGGCCTGTGCTATGCTCTCTTTCCCACACTGCTGAATTTGTTGGATATATGGACATAGTGAAAAACATAATAATTACCTTGAAAACAAGACACACATATGGCATGTGGCTTATTTTGGGGCTAAATTAGACTCCCTGGAATCCTTCTGAATGACAAGTCAGCTGCAAAACAAAGTATATTGTTACTGTAGTTTCTGGTCTGAACTCGTGATATATTAGATATCATTTGATATCAACAATTTGACCTTCTTTATCCACTCCTCTCCACGTGCTTGCGAGGCCCCCGGACAAGCTTGCATACAGGCACGGCTGAAAAGAGCTGAACCATTCAAAACAGATCCAGGCAGGCCAGTAATAGCCAGACTGCCGCTTTAGGAGACCTCAAGGCAAGTACTCTTTAAGATCTCATTATGTATGCACACTATTTACAAAAGACTCCCTGCCCTGAGCAGGCAGCTTGATGAGCCAAATACTCATCTGTCAAGCACTCCGCGTTTGCATACTTTCTACTCTATTGACAACGCTGTTGTAACTCAATCATGCAAAATACTGACCTTTTGGAGGCTTCGTCTCCAGCCCGAAACTCATTGTATTCCCCGGGAACGGACTAGCCTACGGGCACATTTTCCCCTATAAGACCCCCTGATTTTGAGCGTCTCTTCGGATCGCTCCTGGCTTCCATCCCGCTTTGCTGTCCCTTCATTTGGTGAGCCTTCCCCTCAGCTCCTTGTGCTGAGAATCTCCACTTCTATGGACTTTTCTTCAGACTACCCAGGCTTCAGGACAGGTGTAGTATTTCCCATGCAAAAACCCCTCTCAAAAGCCCTCTATCCAACTCCTACCTTTATTTCAATAGGTCTGCGTGAGTGTGTTTGCATACACGTGTTTGACTGTGTTTTTCATCAATAAAGAAAACAATTATTATTTACTTCTGTTTGCTCATTGACTTGGCCTGACCCCCTAGACATTGGGTTCAAGATCTCGCTAGGTTGCCCTGCCTCTTGTGTTGCTAGCTGGTGCTCTTGCTAATTCCCATTCCCCATTGTGAGCACATTGAGGTGTCCCTCCTGGGACCCCAGAAATCAGGGTAACAATATACTCTACACGTACTTTGTTTTCCAGAAAAACTGATTGTTTTAACCTCTTCTGTTCTTGCTGCACCATCAAACTGTGGCAGCAAATTAAGTGATACGGTTGGATACAAGTCAGGTGCAGTAGTTTAGCAGAGCAGTACTGCTTCCTATGACCAGATGTTAACCACTCTTGGCCAACCACATAGTTTAACTTTTTCTTTATTGTGCATGACACAACACCAATCTCCATTTGACAATTTTTAACTTTCAGTGCCCGACAACATAATTAAGACCACACAATTTTTACACAAAGAGAGGCACAGACTCATGATGAGAGGGTCAGCATAGTATAGTGGTCTGAATATTGGACAAGGACTCTGGGAGACTAGTGTTTGAACTCCTGCCTTGGGCAAGACAACCCTACGATAGTGTTGCCATAAGCCAGAGTTGACTTGAAAGCATATAGCAACAATAACTTAAACTATATTTTTCTTGTATTAATATGTTAAGAATTTTAATGCATCATAGGCTATTTCTGCACTGTGGCCCCATCCCAGCATGGGGATGTGCTGAAGTGATGTGTGCTACTGCATGATGTCGTCCCCAGCCATCACAATCATGCATTATACTATTACTGGAAAAAAATCCGGTAATAGGCCCCTTTTGTGTGATGATCGTGTTGGCTGGGGCTATGAAGAAAGGGCAGAAGTGCCATCAAGGTGCTTCCTTATTCAGTGCAGTACATGAAGAGGCTGACTGCACTGCAGAAGAAAAGAGGGTGTCCAAAGTGCTGCCATCCACCGGCAGCCTGCTGGGTGCAGAAGGAAGCATTTGGGACATGCTCCCATCCCAGCAAAGGCACTGCTGGGATGATGCTGGGACATTGCAGGGTCACAGTAGGGTACGGAAAGGGCCATAGGCATTATGTGTACATACAAGATAACCTAGGTTAATTGTTGTACACATGGGAATTATGAGCATACTAGATACACAATATGAACTGACTTATTTCAACTTTCAGGAACAGCCTCATACAGCTGGTGACCCACTTGAAGGTGGTGATTGGTCAGGAGCTTGATTAACCTGTTTATCTTTTGAAATTCAAGGGTTAGTGTGACTTTTAAGACCTCAGAGCCAACTTGATGGCTTGTGTTTGGTTCACATTTTATGCACATGCCTGCTTTTGTTGTTGCTCAATAAATGGCTGTTAGGAAAAAAAGGGTTGCCTGTTTCAAATCTGGTTAATGTATATATAAAGCAGTGATGAGGAATTGCCAGGGACTGGGGGGTTGTTGCATTGCCCCCTCCACAGGAACATGGAAGACCACACTTCCTATATTCAGTCCTTGAATTTTTTGAGGTCCATTTTTTGTCTCTAAATAACCATATGTGCCCCTCAAGCAGGGGAAGGGGGTAGTTATGTTGGTTTTATTGTGTTTGCACCACTTTCCCATTTCAGACCCAGAGGGGCTTTTTGTCCCCCAAACAGATTGTAACTGGAGAGTCACATCCTGTTTGCATAAGAGCCCTGTCTAAAACCTTAAAATGAAAAGGAATGCTCCCTCTAGAGGCTTGTGGGATGCTACAGACCAGTCTGGGATGATTTGGGAGGGAGGTTCCAACCGATTGTAGGAGCTGGAGGTGGAGGGACTATGGCAGAAACTGGTCAAATGGCTTGGGGGAAACACAGGGTGCTTATGGGCTGAATTTATTTCCACTATAAATTAAATACATGGTTACTATGGCTTTTTCTATCCAGTCCTATTTTGACCTTTTCTCAACCAAGTGTGAGTGTTCAGGGCTCAAGATATGCCAGGGAGGACAGGAGGAAGGTATGACAGTGGATAACAGGGCTGGGCTGTACCAGTAGCTTAAGTTATAACTGACTTGTCTTCAGATACATCAGGAAGTTTAAGGGCAACTGAGTATTCTCTGAATCAGGAAAACAGAGGCTAAACTAGAGGGCTAAAATTCCAAACTTGGGCTGTCCCTTCTCTCCCAAACTCAAGCTATGTGACTGTACCCTGTGAAGAAGTGGTGCATGTTGTTGTTGTTGTTGTTGTTGTTGTTGCATGCCTTCAAGACATTTCTGACTTATGGTGACCCTAAGGCAAACCTATCACAGGGATTTCTGCAGGTGGAGGGTGTGGAAGGGACCAAAAGTCACCCAGTGGGTTTCCATCAGTGGCATTTCTAGGTCCAGCAATGCCTAGGGGAAGCACGGAAGTTGCACCCCTTGGTGCTGCCGCACTGCTGCTGCATCGGGCCAGGAAGGACTCCAGTGGCAGTTGCGGGGGGGCAGCAACAGTGGGCATGGCAGTGAGCAGGAAGTGGCAGTGGCAGCAAGTGCGGGGGAAGTGATGGGCCGGCATGGATTGGCAGCGGTGGGTGCGAGGAGGCAACAGGTGGGCGTGGCTTGGCAGTGGTGGGTGCAAGGAGACAACGGGCAGGTGTGGGTTGGCAGTGGCAGGCATGGGGAGTGATGGATGGGCATGGGTTGGGAGAGGCGGGTGCAAAGGAGTGATGGGCAGGCATGGGTTGGCAGCAGCAAGAGCAAGGAGGTGACAGGTGGGTGCAGGTTGGCAACGGCGGGTGCGGGGACGACAGGCAGGCACTGGTTGGTGGCGGTGGGCACAATGAGGTGATGGGTGGGCACAGGTTAGCAGCGGCAGGCACAGGGGGGCAACAAGCACGTGTGGCTTAGCAGCAGTGGGCATGAGGAGCCAATAAGTGGGTGCGGGTTGGCAGCTGCAGGAGCAAGGGGGGTGGTGGGCAGGCACAGGTTGGCAGTGGAGGGCATGGAGGGCAATGGACGGGCACAGGTTGGCAGCGGTAGACATGGGAGGTGATGGGTGGGCATGGGGGTGGTGGGCAGGAGTACGCCCCCGGGCATTGGTACCCAGAGCACACGCCCCAATTGCCCCACCCTAGATCCATCTCTGGTTTCCATGACTGAATGGGAAATTGAACCCTGGTCTCCAGCGTTGTGGTCCAAATCTCAGACCACCACACCATGGACTGAATCTCCATTTGCACAAAACTGGAAAGGGACTGAAGCACTGGCGACAGGAGACTGGATTCTTAAGGTTGCTGAATTGTCCCAAATAGCCAAACTAAAGCTGGTTTTAATGGATAAGCCAATTGAAGATTAACTTTTTTTGAAAGATTGGAAACTTTTTATGGGTTTCTTGAGCAATAAGAAACTAAACAATGCAAAAATTTGTGGATATGCTTATTAGTGATTTGTTTAGGTGTGTCTGTAATGGTTGAATAATATTTTTCTGTCTTTTCTTATTTTCCCTTTGTCATTACAGTTTGCTTGCAAGAGGGAGTTTAGAGTCTTTTTTAGTATGTTAGTGATGTAGTCAGTAAGTGTTCTAGTGAGTTAGTGTTTACTGTTTTTTTTAATATGGTGTTTTAATTTTAGTTTATGTCTATGTTAAAAATGTTAGTTGGAGTTTATGTTGCTTTGTGTAAAAATTGATAGATAAATACATAAAAAAAGAGACTTGAATTGCCAATTGAAGTGAATTGGCCTCTCTTGGGCTTAAACCAGCTGGAGAGCAGATAGTAAAATAGTCCCCTATGGCCCCAGGGGAGATTTTTTTTGAAAAAAGAAAAAAAAGCCCTCCTCCCCCAAAAGCAAAATTTCCAAAAGAAAGAATGATTATTTGTAAATATTGATTTTTATAACTTTGATAATAATAATTTTTTTTTTAAAAAAAGCAAAATTTCCCATGATGTTTCCCAGGGGGCGTGGTGAGGAGGGTGACCTTCTATGTTCCCATGGAAAGGCCAATGCATCTCCTTAGCCCTCCAAGTTGCCTCCTCCCTAATTAAAATAAATAACTATGTCTTATTCCACCAAATGCATGATAGGGTAGAGAGGTCAAGGAATCCTGTAGAGTCTTCAAAACTAACTGAGGAAAAAAGAAATTTCTAGCACAAGTTTTCATGGAGTCCAGTTGTTCTCAGTGAGTCTCAAATGTATTACAAGGTTGCTTCATATCTTTTTAAAACTGAAACAGACTTCTCTAGCTCTGTCTTTGAATACTACCACAGTGGAAAGGTAAAAATGGTACACGTGTAAGAGAAGTTGAGAGGACTACATAAAAGCAGAAAAGTCAGACCAAATCTGGGAATCATCTAAGATATTTTGCTGCCTTGGGTGCAGAATCATAGAATCATAGAATCATAGAGTTGGAAGAGACCACAAGGGTCATCCAGTCCAACCCCTTGCCATGGAGGAATACACAATCAAAATACTCCTGACATCCAGCCTCTGTTTAAAAACCTTCAAAGAAGGAAATTCCACCACACTCCGAGTCAGTGCATTCTATTGTCAAACTGCTCTTACCATCAGGAAGTTCTTGTCATGTCCTGCCTTAGAGACCCTGACAATGAGGAGGAGGATTCTGAATCTGAGGCAGAAGTTTCCCCAGAAGTTTGCTCAGTGGAAAATAACAACCAACATCAGAGGCCTGAGCAGGGGGAACAAGTATCAGAAGATGAGGCAACATAAACTCCTATCTTGTGGGAGAGAAAATGCCAGGAAGGCATTCAGCTTGTTTAAGTAACAAACAGGCTTTAATGAGGGAACATCTGTAGAACATCATTAGCCTATGAAAGCAAACAGCTGGCCCATTTCCTCCCAGGGTTGACAACTGATCTTCCTGTTGGTTGAAGTCTTGTGGCAAGGTTTCCTGAATCCTGACTCTCTTGGACCTCTACTTGTTTGATGCTGATTCAGATTTGCCTTTGTGCACATGAGTCAAACACAAGGCCCGCAGGCCGAATCTGGTCCACCAGGCCATTTCATGTGGACTTCACACCTCTCCTGCAGCTGCAGCACTCCCTCCACTTGGCAAACCTGATCCCCACATTGCGGGCCCCTGACCGCTGGTATTCTGAAGAGGGGCCCAGCAGCCAGCAGTCATGGTCTAGTTCTACTTTTGACTGCTCCTCTGTCCAAGTCTCACTGTCAGAGTGTGGCCGCAGGTTACCAAGGCAATGTTCCATGTGGCTCACAAGAGTTGGACAGAGAAGCAGTCAGAAGTAGAAGTAGATCGTGAGTGCTGGCTGCTGGACCTCTCTTCAATATACCGGCAGCTGGGGGCCTGCAATGTGGGGATTGGGCTCACTAGGTATAGAGAGGGGCAGGGGGGCAGAAAGAGCCGTGGGGAGTAGGAGAAAGAGGCACAAGGGGAGGGAGGGAGGGAGCAGAAAGAAGCACAGAGAGGGCCTGGGGGACAGAAAGAGGCATAGAGAGAGTCTGGGGGACTGAAAGAGGGACAGAGAGGGTCTCAACTGGGACTAAAAAGTTAAACAAAGTTAATGTAATAAACAGTGCTTGGTAATATTTGTCTAGTGATTAAAAAAAAACTTTCCATTTTCAAAATTCATTTTTCAATAAATTATACAATAGTTGTACACTTGAATATCTGCTTGCCATTATTTTTCCTAGACTTCTAGTTTCAGAGTTAGTTATTACTAAAACCAGTAATAGTTGAATGCTGAGGCAATTATTTAATATGATAAAAGAGTAGATACATTTATATAGTCTTACAGATACAACTAGCCCTTTGAGGGCAACCATAATGCTGATGCAGCCCAAGATGAGCTTGAGTTTGACATCCCTGCCTTTGTGGATTTGTTTGCATTGGAACTTACATTCTTGACCTAAACTTTGTTTGGACTACTCTCACCTCTGTTAAGTAAGCTCTGTCCTGCTAGTTTGTTAATTGATTGACTGGTCTGCCTGGGACAAGACAGTTTTTCTTACAGTTTAAGTGGAATCTAATGTTTAGGTGACCTAACGTTTAGGTAAATGGTACTCCAACCTTGAAACCTAGTCATGGCACACAGTACTGAAAACCAGCCAATCTATTGTGGTATATCAATCATTCACTCCTGCAAGTGCCTCTTGCCCTCCTTGACAGTAAAAATAGAATAACTTGTTGCCCTTTTGTGACACTGCAGTCATCTGCTACTTGGGGCAGCTTCCTCACCCTGCCTAATGGTAGGTTACTTCTAAAGCCTACTTTTAACAAGACTGACTCATTAGCAATCAGGGATTAATTTTTTTTGGGTTTTAGAGGAAAAGATAGGGTGATGGACTTAGGTCTGGGACTAAATAGGCAAAGTGACAGATTGGTGGAGAGAAGAAAAGAAAAGGAGGAGGTTGTTGGCCAGACAGGGGCAAGGTAGGAGAAAAAAAAAGCCTTTCTGGAGAGACTTAGGGAGACTTGTGTTGTGGCCAAAGAGCAGAGAACAGGCAGGTCGTGGAGGTGTCTTTTTTCATAATAAACAGGAAAATAGCAAACCAAGTCCCTATGCACACACATATAGAGTCACTGTCACACTGAGACCATGCTAACTGCACCTAAGCCTGGGAGGCCACCTGTGAAGAGAAAATCCCTAAATGGGAGAAGAAGATCAGTACTCAGCATCCCGTGGGATGGAGTAGCCCTCTCAAAGTTGCAACCTCATTTGAAGTTCTTCTTAATCCCACTTCAACTCCTTTGATGCTATTATTTTGGTACTCCATCATTTTTAGCCCAGATGTTCTGGTTCCTTGGCTAATGAGGTACAAGAGGTAAATTGCAAGTGGCTTTTCAGCATGTCCTCTCCAGAATGTGGAAGACTCAGAGACAGAATCCCTAGATAGAAGCTTCTTAGCTAGAGTACACATCAAGGCCTCCTCTGTAGATCTCCATCTTTTATAAAGAAATGCAGGAAGTTGCCTTGTACTGACTCAGACCCTTCGTCCTTCCAGCTCAGTCTTCTTCACTCTGATTGGTAGTCATGGTGCTGCAGGTTTTTAGCAGGATTTTTTCCTTATCCAACCTGGAGATCATTGGTATTCCTCTCATGGTCTTCTATCCAAGCACTAACCAGGACCAGGTAATCTTAACTTCAGAAGTCAGATGAGAGTACATAAGATCTTCTATTGTGGTCAGGTCTTGCCTCCTTTCTGGTTGTTTTGTTGGTTTTGTACTCAAGTCATATATCCATTAATCACACACCAAACCCCGCCCCTCACCCAATCCTACAGAACCAGACTCAGAATTTCTAAAGTGGTATTGTTTAGCCTTCTTCTGATTCAGATTATCTGTTGTTAGAACAATCTCTCATACCACCTTGATCTTACAAAATGCACGAGAGTGGTGTTTAACATACTACCTTGCATTAGATAGAAATACACATGTGTATTTCAAGCTGTCACAGGTTCCATGATATATCAATTATATTATTACCTATGTGCTGTCATTACTTACATAATAAAAATGCTAAAAACAAGAATAAAAAATATAGAAATGCAATAAATGCATAGTAATATATTGAGATCTTTACCTCTCTGGGTAACTTTATTGCTACTGTTTCATATTAGCGCCATTCTGTAATCTACTGTTCTAGTACTACTATTCCACTTTCAACATCCTGTGGAATCCTGGGGTTTGCAGTCTGGGAGGGGTGTTTAGAATTCTCAGCCAGAGAGGTCTTTGACCTCAGTCAACTACAAACCTCAGAATTCCACAAGATGCTAAAAGGGCAATGACAGCACTATAACAGTGTTGTGTGGAAAGGCCCTTAGATTTTGCACAGTAGTAGTCTGTACATCGGAGTAAGAACTTGTTTTTCCCCCCAAATTCAGTTTTTGCAAATTTGCACTTTAAAATAGCAAATGAGAATAATTTAAGCATCAAATTCTGGTGACTGTGTGGAGACTCAGCAACTGTTAAAAGAGCAGCTTTAGCAATGCTGGAAGTGGGAACAGCATTGGATACTTTAAATCACATTGAAAGAGACCTTTGCTGATTGAAGGTCCACTTTGTGGTTTGTGCATGTGTATATTTCCTGCCGGATGGGGCACAAAGAGTTTTTCTGTATCCCTTAGCACCTATTGAATATCGCCCCCCTCCAGCTTATCAATGAAGAGGGGAAGAGAAGCAATTCAGATAATGAAACTATAGCTGGTCTTGGCTGCGAGGGGAAGGAAAAAAAAAGATACATTCAATCTGTAAATACGCCCTTGTTTCTTTCTTCCCCCACCAAGCTGAGACCAGCTGCTTCTTCCTTGTCCAAATTGCCTTCTCTTCCCTTCCATGCCCACCAGTAAACAGCAGTAGCTGCTGCAGCAGTGTCCCCTGAAGGGTTTGATAGCAGTAAGGGTAGAGGGAGGGCATGGAACTATAGGGGCAGAGTGTTGTGCTTTACCTGTTTAACATAGGATCTCATTGATTGTGTGGTTGTAAGATGAAGTGTTGAATTATCACTTTGTCTTAAATGCCATTAGTAGCACAGCTCTGATAGCATTTTTAGCTTTGGGACATCTGTCTGTTGGAGGACCTCCTGTGAATTTGGATTTTCTTTTCTTTTTTGGCTAAACCCATCCCTAAGAAGATCAGACTTGTAAGCAAAAGGGTGCTCCAGGCTAGTATCACATCCAACAGTTTATGCGTTGCTACATACAAACAGATCATATTCCTCTAACGCCATGACATGCATATCTGTTTTGTCAGAATGTGACACTGTTGGAAGACTTTCTGTGGATAATACACTTAAGTCTGATTGTAAAGCAGATTTGATGCAATCTTAATTTTACCCCCACCCTCAGATATTCAGAACCAGGAATATTCTTACAATTCATTTCTTGGCAATGAAAGCATAAAATTACTAATGGTGATGAATGGAACATTCATACCTTCAAGTCAAAATGTTTTACACATCATCCCTCTCTCTCATCCTCTTGCAAGGAACAGATTTTGCTCCTGGTTCATTGTAACAGGGAACAGATGCAGGGTAATAGTGGAAGCATGATTAGACGACTCTTTACAGTGTGGGATATGGGGTTGGCTTAATTGTAAAACCACCTGCAGTCATGCAGATGGGAGCATCTTGTCTCCAGCTGCAATGCTTTCAAAAAGCTCTGAAATCCTCTTTTGCAGCAGCTGTAGGCATCAGCATGTGAGCAAGGTTGACAGCTTGAATTGTACTCAATTCTTGATTCCATGTTAGCAGTCAGATGCTCCCATGAAGCTCCTTTCCTTTATTTACGGAAAGTTTCCATAGCACATTGAGCATGCCTGTTTGGGAATGAAAGCAGAGACACAAGGGAAGAACTCAAATATGAAAAATTGGAAGCAACTGCTCAACACAGATGATCAGCCACAAGGCACAGTGTCTCATCTGCCATGCTGTGATGTGGGATGTAATTGGCTTTCCTACTTCCCTCTCCAGCTTAGAACATTTATGGTAATGTAGAGACTAACTGCAACAGATCTTGGATGTGTAAGCAAAGGCCAGAGATGGGTAGCTCCCAGGCTCCCCCTTACACAGTTTTAATCCTTGGCATGTTGAGTTGTGAATTTCCTAACACAGTTTGGCTTGTTTCCTTGCTGCCACATCAATTCACATGCTTCCTAAGAGACCTCCGTTCAACCAACAGGCTGAGGAAGGCATCATCAATTAACTCTCCTTATTGTCAAATGAAATTATAATCAAAGATCAGAACTTGGAAATGTTAGGTTTTTGGATGGCAGTTTCTAGAATTTCTAGCCAGCATGGCCACTAGCCATGCTAGCTGCACAAATGTGGGGAGTTGTATTCCAAAAATAACTTTCTTAAACTCTGACAGAGATAAAAAAATTAGTAGCCCCCATCTCAGAAACAGTTATTGAAGATGGTCATTCTTCTGGAAATCCTTCAAAGGTGATAAGAAATAGATAATTTAACTTGAAAGTACCATTAGGGTCCAATATGTAAACTTGAAATACAGTTTTTTTATTAATGTACATTACTTGTTGCATTGGATTTAGCAGTTCTGCCTAATCTGACCCCTGAAACTGCAGCTGGTTTAGCACATGAGCAAATCTAGCACTGCTTGCTTCCCTTCACTCCTGCCACTATGAGCTCAATAGGATTGCTCTCCTACCAGTGACGACCTACTGGAGTTACCCTTTGGTTGATCTCAGTGGGTGAGCATAGAGAAGGGATAGTTGCAGAATATGCTTTGTGGATTCCTTCCTTTACTGCATGACAATTACACCATGCTGGTAACCCTAGGACTGGACATTTTCACATATCTCCTTTTTTTCAACATGGGGGGATGTGGGGAGATGTCAGAAGGTGGAGATACAATCTGCTTTGTTGTTGCTGTTGCTTGCTTTCAAGTCCTTCACAATTTATGGTGATCCTAAAGTAAACCTATCATGGGACTTCCTTGGCAAATTTATTCAGAGAAGGCTTACCTCTGAGGTCAAGAGAATGTAACTTGTCCAAACCCATGGGCTTCCATGCCTGAACTGAGTCTTGAACCCGTGTCTCCTTGGATTCCTAGTCCAATGGTCAAACCACTAAATCACACTGGTGAAACCTGCTACAGTCAGATAGCATAATGAAACAGCTGCTGTATCTGTGAATTTACCCACTCTTGCTCTATTTTCTATCACTTTTTTTGTCTTGACCCAGTTGTTGCTACCCTCTAGAAAAAAATTAAACCCATTTCTGGATAAATCTTGTGAGAACACATATTAAAGGCATTAATTCTTTTAAAAATTATTACTATATCACAGAATTGAGTGGTGCAAAACAATCCAATCTGTGGAAATAACAAGATTGTTGTCGATTTCAGACAGAACAATATTACAGCCCAACTTCGTCTGTAATAAATACTCAATTTGCATTAAAATTACAAGCATGTGCACACAGCACTGGAAATTCTAATTATACCATAAATTTCTGTCTATGAAATCTTGTTTGAATCAATCATGGGATGTATAAGGCTTCAGTTATGAACCATTAATGCTGCGTAGGCTTTAATTCCTTTTGGATATGCATCTGAAATATGACATCTTGTATCCACTGATTCTTCCCAGAATGATATCCGTAATGCTATAAGATATGCACTATTTTTATAATTAATTTTCCCGTTGGGTATGCAGCATGGTATTTCAAAAGAGCATAACTCAAATGAATCATAAAATATGGGCAAGATTCGGTAGGTTAACTTGACTGTATCCAGCTGGTTGGCAAAAATGGGGCTTCTTTGGATAAAATCACTAGATAATATGTAAATTTGGATTTTTAAACTGATGACCCTTTGATTATGACATGATAAACTTACAAGTCCATTTTCTCCAAGAACCCAGGTATCTCCTTCAACAGTTTTGATGGATGACTCAGAATATGTTTATTGTTTTTATCTGCAGTCAAGTCAGCTTTGACTTACATGACCCTATCAAGCCAAGATGTCCAACAGACCCTGTTATTAACATACTTGTTCGTATCTACATTGTGTAGTCTTCTTCTGTTTCTTTGTACTGATTATTAGAACAGTTTTCTTTGTCCCTACATACAAGTTGCTGAACAATTACATTCAAGATTCTGAGCTTGTTTCTGTCACAATGCCCTCTTGTTTTTCATCTGTGCTTAAAATTTGGAGAGTTCTTCAATCATGTAGTGAAGCTTTTCTTTCTTTTTAACTACAGATAGTTCTTTCTTTTGCATTCTTCTCTTATAATATCTGTAGTTTTGGTCCACAGTTGCACTGTTTACCATCAATTAGATTTAATAGAGCACATGTGTTCTTTACGTGGTCTTTGAATTTTTCAGTAATGCTCTTTAGATTGTGTTTTGTTACTCAGATTGATTTAATGTTCCTTAGCGTTAGGCTAATTTTTGATATTAGCTGTTGATGATCTGTGCAACAATCTTCTCTTTGTCTTGTTTTTGCAAAGAGATGGAGCTTTTCCATCTTTGGCCTCCAATTGGGCTGTCTAATTTATTTCTATTTAAGATCTATTTGATTTCTATATTGGCCATGTGGTGATTTTGATGTATACAGTTACCTTTTTGGTTTCCTGAAAAATGTGTTTGCAACAAACAAACTGTTGGATTCACAAAATTAGATAAATCTCTTTCCTGTTCGATTCCATATTCATAGGCCAAATTCTCCAACAATGCTTAGTTCTATTCTGTTTCCTGCTTTTGTATTCTAGTCACTTATGATTATCAACAAGTCTGATTTTATTGTACAATCAATTTCTTCCTGATTGGCAATACAGAGTATTTCAATTTCTTCCTCTTTTGCCTCTGTTGTAGGAATCCCCTCTCAACCATGGAAACCTACAGGGTGATTGTGGGCAAGTCACATTCTTTCAACCTCAGAGGAAGGAAAAGGCAAACCCCCTTTGAACAAATCTTCCCATGGCAACCCTGTGATAGTTTTGTGTTAGGGTTGCCATAAGCTGAATATGACTTGAAGCCACACAATAGCAATGGAGCCTCAGACTGCTTTTGCTCCATCATACCTCACTATTAATGTCATCCTATTTCTTCTTAGCTTCTCATTTCCAGAGTAAAATGCTGTGCAATTATCTGACTGAAAATGTCACATTCCTGTCCACTTATCTTACTCATCCCAAGTTTTGTAATATTTATACGTTCCATTTCTTCTGTTACAATTTCTATCTCCCCTTGATGCATGCTACTTACATTGCATGTTCATATTATATGTGTTGTGTGGGTTTGGACTTTGCATCTGAGCATATCAGCAGTAAACATCCTTTTAGCTTGTGTCTGCTTGCATAATTAGACACAGCCCTACTTGTCCTTGTCTTCCACTCTTCCCCAACTGTTGGAGTTGAGTGTTTTCTGACCTAGAAATCTCATCCTCCATCACTATCTATAACTTCATTTTGGACTGTTTCATTTTAGAGTTTTCAAAGTGAAAGACATTCAGTAAAGATTTGCAAGTACCTTCTTCTGCATGGTACTAACAAGTTAGCTAAAGTGCCACCTGAAATTGTATTCTTCACCAGGGTCACCTCCCCCTACTTCTCCTCTACAGTAGGCCCTTCTTATCTGTGAGAAAGGATTTGCAGATCCAACCAACTAAATAATTCAAAAATCAAGTATTTTTTAAAACCCCCAAAATAAAGTATTAAAAAATAAAAAAGAATTGTGGCACTCTCATCTCCTTGTCACCTCCTCCAGTGGCCTCACAAGAGGAACATGGCTGAAGCACTCTCTTGCTGAGGGTGAAGAAGCCACTGAGGTGGGGTGAAGAGGGTGTAAGGAGGAAGTTTGGTTCTCAGAATGGGGAGGGAAAGTTGGGGTTCCTATATAGCAGCCCCTGCCTTTGTGGGGCACACAGGATGGTGGTGGAAGAGACCAGGTGGTGAAGGAGAGTGCAAGAGGGAAGACTGATTGTTGGGGTGCAGAGGGAAAGCTGGGGCTTGTGTGTGATGCCTTTATGGGGCACATGGGGTGGGATGTGGTGGGGTGGAGTTGAAGAATTGGATGGTGCTCAAATTCCGTTCTTGTCCCTTTATGTAAGGGGCTCGATCATCCTCATGTTTTGGTATCTGCAGAAGTATCACAGATATTGAAGGCGCACTTACTTCTATTCTATGGTAAGATCGATTCTTTGGATATGGTAGCTGTCCATCTTTGGAGAGTTCTGACTCTGCAGCAAGGGTGCCCTGCCCATCTCTCTATCAAAAATACAACATTAGAAGACGAGACTGTACATGTCTTTTGGAGAATGAGCCTGCCGCCCAAGCTTCAGCAGCTCAGGTTGTTTACCAGCTCAGCCTGGGTGCATTAGAACTTGTAACTGCCTGCCAGCTATTACGGTCTACCTGAATTATTTTCCTTACTGTTTGTTTGAGAGTCTGAAGATAGATTGAACATCATTGGTGGTGGCTGGAAGAAGGAATTTGATACATTCATTGGAGAAAAAAAGCTTTAGCCAACTTCCCCTAGAGCTTGACAATCGTGTTCATGAAATGACATTACTCATGTCCATACTGAAAATCAGGAAACAAAGTCATGTCACTACTCCTGACAGGTTGCACTGAATTTACGTAGAAAGTTGTCAGTGCTTCAACTACAGGCGCAGCCATTTGCAAGTCAAATATCAATTCAGGTGGGCATGAAGAAGAAATGCACATGTAGGAAGGGAAGTAAGTCTGGTTGGTTATGCTAGAGAACTGTTGGCAGAAGCACCAAATCTAAGCATCAGAAATATTACTGGAGGGTTTGCCTAAAGGAGATGAGACCTTGTCTTTTTCTTGATGCAAAAAATGAATATTCTGTGATCCAAGAATGCCCTTTAGAAAAGATCTCACCAGAGGACAGGGTGAGATAGGGAGTTGTATTCTCCTCTGTATTTCAAATTACATGGCTTGAATTCTGTTTTGATTTTATGTTGTTGTAAATGGCATTTGTTGACTTTGTGTTGATATAAATGGTATTATGCAACTGGTTGTACATCTTTGGAGACTGCACAAGGGTGACATCTTGGTCAGGGCTGCACAGGCCATGTGGCACTAAGGCAAACCTGAGAGTGCTGCCTGGAGGCTTCAAAAGTGAAGTCCTTAGTGATGGGTGGAGAGTTGGAGTAACCATTAGAAAATGGGAGAGTACAAGACTGCACTACTCGTTGCTCCATTGGCTGTGCAATGGCTCAATCCATAACGGCTGCATAGTTGCATAACTTTATGCTATGCAATTGGTGAACAGAGTCTAGGCCTACATTATTATTATTCAGGAATCTGTCTGTCTGTCTGTCTATCTGTCTACATAGGCTGAATGCTTATGTTATGGTTGATAATATAAATCACCAAATATGAAGTTCTGCATTGATTGATCATGTGTTGAATGGAAACTTTGCAGCCAAATGCATACCTGAATGTGCATCTCATGCACATCCATATGCATAATGTGCAATTGCACTTCTGCAGCCTGGAACTCAATATGGACATTCTGCATCAGAAAAAACCCTCCAACTACTACTGTAGGGGAATGTACAAATGTATAAATCACCAACATGATGGCAGCCTTTTTTTTCTGAAAAACAAAACAAAACAAAACAAAACAGCAGAACAAGTGTTCTTAAAATGTACTGCTTGCTTTCTTCAAATAACGGTCACAATATTCTGCACATTTAAAACACGCTCAGGATTGCTTTTCACCTCTTGAACACATCTGAAGCATGGCTTTGAAACTTACTGAATCCCTAAACCCAGTATTCTTTCTGCCACAGGAGTTCTGTTCCAAAGAACTAAAATATATGGGTGAGGGTCACAAGGAAGCAGATTTTAGGTAAATGTTAGAAGAAGGGTGGGTAGCTGTGGGATTCTGGGGGGATGTATCAGCTCTCCAGAAGACCTGGGAGATCCACATAGCACTACTGCATCAACTGCAATATTTTTGCCATATTTTTGGGGTGCCTGGCCCATTTTAGTTGAGGTGAGGCCTTTTTTCAGCAACAGGAAGTAACCAGAAGTCAGTTCACACAGGAAATCCCCCCCATGATCCCTAGAGGGCATATAGGAACATTTTGGAGGGGAAAAAATACTCCTGGGAGAGCGCTGGGATCACAAAAATATTCCTGGGGGCCGAATGCACTCCACAGATTTCACTTTGCCCACTTAGAAGGTATTTCCTAAGAGCAAGATGTTACTACGGTTATGATATATCTGGTGAGAGCACTAGATATCGCTTGATATCAAATAATTTGGCCTTTATGTGACCTTTCTCTGCCACCCTACTCCACGTGTTTGCAGAGGCCCACCAGACAAGCACATATTAGGCACGGCTGTTAATGGTTGTAAATTCCAAACCTCATTTAGGCAGGCAACTTAAGCCTCTCCGATGCTTCAGGGAACACCTTCTTGCAAACCAGCCTTGCTCAGCGTGACTCTATACAAAGACACACGGCCGAGTGCCGAGCCATTCCTTTATGTTGGGCCATTAGCATACTGGCCATACTATTGTCATCCAATGCTAAGCTCATCATGCAAAACCTGACCTTTTCCAGCGTCTTTGTCCAGCTGCAAATTTCCTTTGTTCTCACCGAGCATGGTATGGCCTGTAGGTAAAATCCACCCTATAAAAGGTCCCCATTTTCAAGTCCTCCTCAGACTACTTTGGACTTCCATCCTACCTTGCTGCCGGTTTGTCTGAAGAACTCCCCTCAGCAAGCCACACTGAATTTCTTCCCCTGCAACCTCCTCTTCTCTCCAGGACTATGAGACCAGGTGTCGTATTACCCATTCTCCCAAAAACTCTCCATTTCTATTTCTTAGTTAGCTGTGTGCATGTGTTGTCTTATTCGTTGTTTGTCCTTTAATAAAGCTATCATTTTTGTTACTTTTAAACTTGTCTGGCCACTCTTCTGACCTGACGCTGTAGACATAGGGTTAAAGATCATAGCTAAAGTTACCCTGCCTCTTGTTAGCTTAAGAGAGTGCTCGAGTTAATTTCCCCCATCTTGTGCTTATTTGGTAATTTAGGCACCCCTCCCGGGACCCCCAACATACAGGGTAACAAAGAGCTGTTCAGCAGTGGAACTGTGTGTCTCAGGAAGTGGCAGGGCTGCCTTTTTTAGACATATTTAAGTAGAGAATAAATTGCCATACATCAAGGGTGCTATTAATTGCATCCTTCATTGAGCAGAGGGGTTGGACTATGTGACATTCAAGAAACCTTTCTAACTAAAATTTTGTGAGCCTATGCCCCAGGAGCACTATCATTTCATCTCATAGAGAGAGAATGAATGTAGCGAGGAGTGATGACCCATGTAATGCTGCAAGGAATTGGCTCAAGTTGATTTTCATGCAGATCCCCCCACCAAAAAACTCCCAATCGACGCTACCTAGATTGGACTCAAACTAACCTACTGTCGGCACACGTAATAACATTTTTGTAAATGCACAGACTTTTAAATGATGATCACCACTCTCTTGTGGCCTGAAAAAAACACAATCATTAGATAGACTATACACATCTTTGGGAACAATCAGCCTATCCTTTTATGCTTACTGTTTGTGTACATTTAGCTTAACACAGGAAAACGCATTACAGATATTTTTTGCAGAAATTTCACAAGGAGCAGGAAGCATATTCAGTGTCTTGTTGAAGGTGAGTTCACCATACTCTCCAGTATATTCCAGAAAAACCAGGACGTGTGTGGCCAAGCAAGACCAAAGTGTGGTCAAGATGGCAAAAGTTATTGATGACAAAGAATACACAAGCTAGGAGAAGCCGCAGCAGGTTGCTTTTGCTTGAGCCTACTGGGTAGGCCAGCATTTTTTCCTTTTTCTCCTCTCCCCTTGTGGAGTTAATTGAATGAAAACTACCTTTGCACTTTAAGCTCAGTTTACCCCAGTGGAAGTAAGCTAAAAGCAAAAGGGGAAAGTGGGAGGAGGAAAGAAAAACAGACATTTTAAAAGGAAATCAGAGGATTAATTGGTACTGTTTCTGCCAGATCAGAATAGTTGAATTGGGTGTTCTTTGCTTCCTTGATTAAGATCTTGGCCCATGCTTCAGTGATATAGTGAGGAGATTTAGAGGGTGTGGATCACTTGTGATCCTCTTCACATTTATAGCTAGTGGAATTCTGGGGTTTGTAGTTTACTAAGGCCAAAGAGCTCTCTGGCTGCGAATTCTAAATGCCCCTCCTTAAACTGCAAACCCAAGGATTCCATAGGATGTTGAAAGTGGAATAATAGCACTATAACAGTGTAGTGTGGAAAGGCCCTCAGTTTCAGGGCCACTCCTCTTCCTCTAGGCTGCACAGGAACCATTCAGGATGGTGGATGCTAGTCTTCACAGAGCCTGAGTACCTGGAGCAGCTGCAGAAGGACTAGCTGTTAAACTGAGACTGGATTCACTGGTCCTGCAGTAACGGAGCCACTGGCTACCTCTGCTGTGACCACGTTCTCTGAAGTCCCCATCCTATGCCTCTCCTTTGGGATCCCGTACACTGAGCATAGTGTATGTAGGCCTCTAAGACTGTCCACTAGAGGGCTGAGAAGTATGATTTTTCATGTAGTGGTAAAAGGCTACTGAAATGGCAAATGCAATTTTTGAAGTAATTATCAGCTGCTAAATATTCAACCATGTACCAGGAGAAAGCAGCTCATTATAAGGAGAAATGGATCACTATTTCTAATTTATTTTTGGTGGTTAATTACATCCAATTATTACACTGAGTAATAAATTACTACTTCCAATTATACTGTGGGTACAGTTGGAACAGTTAGAAATGCAATTTGCACTGTTGTTTACATCCTGAACATGCTTAAGTAATTGCCCTTCCGAAATTATATGGAAGAACTGGTGTTAAACAACGGCAAGCATCTTTAGAACACCCACATGAAATCTTCTGTTTTTTGGGGGTGGTGGTTCTGAGTTGTTCTAAAAGGAAACAAATGCTTTTTATTTAGACTAATATTTTCCCAAGTTTCTATATCCAGGAAAGCTTTTCTACATTGACTTTTCTTCTGAGCCAGCACTGCGTATTTGCCATAGAACTCTAGATATTTTGGATCCAAATATTTACCTTTGTGATGCAGCATACACACTGAAGGCATTGGTGTCAACCCCAGGGCAGGAAAAGACCTCTGTCTGAAATCCTGGGAAATCACAAACAGTGCATATAATCTAACCTTCCCCAGTTTGGTATTCTCCAGATATGCTGTACTATCCAGTGGCCAAGCAAGCTTGCCATTGTGGTAGCAGCTTCCCTGTCAGTGGAGCAGTGCATTTGTGGGAGAATCATCCACCTGTCCCACTGCTCCCACCAAATGAGAGGACCTCCACCTGTCCCATTGTTAAGGCATCATATGTAGGGATGTTCTAGAGGACCTTGTGCTTCTTGTGTTGCCATATCCTACACCTCCGTTCTGTGGGATGTGCTATTTTCATAACTGAACATATTTATGGCTGGAAAACATGATCAAAGTCACGCTGGCCAGAGGAGCACCATGTCAGGCTAACCTGAGACATGGTCAGGTCATAAGTTCAGAGAGGATTTGGTGGGAAACCCAGATGCTATTGAGTTTATGCTAATCCTTTGAATATCTCGGGCTCTGTGCAGATCTGGAAACAATGGAAAGTGAAATTGCCCAGGTGAAGCAATCAAGGACCATCCTTGGATCTCACCCTATGGAAATCTTCCCTATACCTCCCTGCCTGACCAAAACATTGTCATGACCACCATCAGTGTTTTGTCACCTAGAGTTAAGGCAATCAGCCTGTTCCGGACTCCTATGTCAGTTCTATGAGAAAGCTATTACTGCTTTATCTATGCATTCCTTCAGGGCAGGAAACAGGGTATATAAACTCTAGTGTTGGCCTCAGCAAATGGAGTATATTGGACAGAGCAGCCAGACTGCTGTTCTTCTGTGTTACTCTGAGATGCTGTCTGAGTCCCTCTGCTTCAACCTTCTTCTTCAGGACTGGTAACTATCACCCTTTACAAACTAATCTCTCTATCCAGCCTTTCTTGCTTCACTTTCCAACAGCCTTGTATGGTTCTTAGAGTGTTTGATTTCTTTTGTATTTGTTACAAACAAATAAAATACATTGTTTAATTTTTAAGTGGAGTCTTCTTTACAGTTAGTATTCATAGGCTTCCTTTGAGCTATAATTCCCTAATTCTCTAAGGATACACTGGCATTGCAGGTGAACCTCAAAATCCCCCACTTCTAAGAGTAATATCTGTGCAGGAACTTATTCATTTAATCCCATCTCTATCACAAATTGTGAGGATCATCCCCCTATCCCATGATCATGGCACCAAATGTGGGAACCCTCGTGTGTCCCTCTGCTGCCAACACTACTTATGGGGATCCTCTAAATGGCCTTGGGGTTCCAGTGTGATAATATATTTGTATAGTCCCACCACTGGACAGTGCTACTTGTGAACCACTGCTGCCACCATAGACACCAGGTGCTTCATCTATACCAATAACTTATCCACACCAATAACACTATTCTAGCATTCTTGGAAGCACAAATGTATAATACAAAAATTAATTTGTTAATCAGAAGTTCAACATACAGTAAAAGATTGCTTAGGCAGCATATCTAAATGCTGACTGACCCTGGCTAATTAACCCTAACTCACATTTGTCCTATTCCTAACTAACTGATCTGACTCTAACTAATCTCTGTCTCTGACCCTGATTAACTCTTACTACATCATTATCCCCTGTTCCTAATTGACTGACGGGCATACACACCAGCCCTTATAAAATGCCATTTACGCATTCAGCCAATTGTTAGCCACTCCCAACATTTCATGCTCTTACTCCCTCTCAACAGATCATTTACTAAATTACATTTACTATACATATCACATATAACCATATTTTATCTTAATTTCTCTAACAAACACAACAGAATTTTTTTTATACAAAAGTCCATAACATCAAATGTAGTATTTCAGTCTAAATATTAAAGAAATGATCCAAGGTGCTGAATATATTTTGGGGATAGGGTTCAGAACTCTGGATAACTCCTTTACAGTTTGGACTAAGACCTGTCCACCGATATGAATGCCACCAGCTGCGGCTGCTAGTGTGAGATTATGTGGGGTGCAGTTCTGCACATCTGTGGGACACCAAATTGGGGCTGATATAGACCATATTGATGTCACAACTGACCCTGAGGAATTGAACTCAAAGCAGACCTACTGTGTGAAGAAACTCTGCCTCAGACAGAGCAGATGGATGCTGGGGAGAGGCCACCTTCATTTGCAGAACAAGATCAAGACAAACAGAAGCACAGGAAGAGGCAAGACTTTCTGCAAAGGCTTAAATCAGAAAAGCTGAGCAATTAGCCATCTAGTCAAGCAACTGTAAATCCCCCAGCTACTGTGAAGAGTTCTTTAAGTAGAAAACTATTCATTAAACTAGTGTATGCTCTTGGGTGCTCTCTTGGCTTCAAAGTGTTGCTGTCGTGTGTCTTCAAGTCATTTCCAACTTATGATGATCCTATCATGGGGTTTTCTTGGCAGATTTGTTCAGAGTGGGTTTGCCTTTGCCTTCCTCTGAGACTGAAAGAATGTAATTTGTCCAAGGTCATCCAGTGGGCTTCTATGGCTGAGCAGGAACTCGAATCTTGGTCTCTAGAGCCATAGCCCAACGCTGCGACAACTGTACCACGCTGCTCTTATTTAAATTATATGTCTTGTAATCTTCTTCCTTCAGCTGTGGTTATCATGACTGCTACCTTCTCATGACTGATTTCAGAACCTTTGAGATTCCCCTAATTTTCAGATTACCCTCTGTAATGCACATGCATGACCAGGACTGACCTAACTCATCTATGATTACTTCATCTAATTAGAGTATGACTTTTGTGGAACTAGGTGCTCTACGCATAGGATAACTGAGTCAAATGGACTAGCAACCTGAGTTATTACAAAAGTCAGTGTCTTACCTTCTGTGCAATGTTCACAGCAGTGCGAGGGTTGTAAACTAAGCAAAGAGAATACAGGAAAATTCAAGGGTCTGGCACATCAGAGTCAGGCAAAGCAAACCAGGGCAAAGGCCAGGTTTCAGTGAAGAACCAGGGACCTGTGCTGAGGGCCATTCCCTCTCCCAGTATCATCCAGTTTAAAACCTTCTCTTAGGTCATTTCCTCACAGGATGAGGGAATCACCCCGTAACGCTACTTACCGGGTCTTTTGGCTCCCCGGTCTGGTTCAGGCTGCTCCAGAGCAGTGCGTGCTTGTTGCTCTGCACTGCTCTGGGGGCGAAAATGGCAGCTTCCGGTTGGTCGAGGCTCTCGACCAACCGCTGAAGCTCGCCAGCCATAAGCCCGCCCCCGACAGATCGCAGGCTCACATTGATGTGAGCCTGCAAATCTGCACAAGGGAGCAGGCTCGCATTGGCGCGCTCCGTGCTTTTGAAAAACTGCAAGAAACAGGTTTTTCATAAGCACTCTGGACGACCACTTGGGGTCGTTCCAGAGCAGGCTGAGGTGCGGAACTGCACTAAGTGGTCCAGACCCAGTCCGCTCCCAGGTACAGATGTCCTCCCTGGAGGACGGACTGCACTGTTTCTAATTCCCAGTAAGGAAATGGCCTTAGTCATGGAATCATAGCTGAAAAAAACCCACAGGCCATCTAGTCAACTTGCTGCTAGTGTAGAAATTAGGGATGGGCCAACTGAATCCTCGAATCCTGAGCAAGGATTCAAGATTCCCGAATCTGAATCCCTGTGCCAAAATAGGCAAACAGAATCTTTCAAGTCTGCCAACCCAATAGATTGTTGGAGACCAGGACTCCTGAAAAACTGGGAGACTGGGACTCCTGAAAGTCTGCAAGGCCAGACATACAATGGAGGATAGTAAGTAGGTAAGTTTTTCCCTTGGAGTAATAATGGCCTTTGCTAACAATTTCAGAAATTACAGTTGGGGTTGTATTCTAAGATATTTAAATTGAACATTGAATATTTAAATTCATTACTTGACTGGAAGCTACAGGTTTGAGATTTCAAAGACAGCTGAAACATTCCTTTGCATAGCTCCCTTGCAAACCTCTTTCAGACACAATTCTGGGCTTTGGAGTTTTACAAGGTGTCACAGCCTTCTCTGCCAATGTGTGCTGGTGCATCATCAAACTACAAACCCCAGCACTGCATAAGGAGCTATGCAAAGAAAAGCCAGTTTTGACCTGGATTATCTCTCTACTGTAGTATGTGGCTCTGTTTACACAGACAGGAAAATGTGGACTTAATCCACATTTTCCTGCCTATGTAGAAAGGGCCTTCATGTCATTTTCAATCTGGGGAGATCCTGAGGAAAAACTAGGACAATTGTCTTGGCCAGATTTCTTCAGAGGGAGGTTTGCCTTTGCCTAGGCTTTTGCTAAGGCTGAGAGAGTGTGCCTTGCCCAAGATTATCCTTCTTTCCCTTGCTTTTTAAACTCTTTTTAAAAAAAAGATTCAAAAGATTCGAGATTCATGAGACTCGTGGATTCCCAGAACCTTCCAGGGATTCAGATCCGGATTCGGATTCAGAAAATTCTGGATTCGTCCCATCCCTACTAGGAATCCATAGCTAAAATAGGTTATTTGACCTCTCGTTAGAAACCTACAATGAAGGAGAGTCCACCATGCTTGGAGACAATCTATTCCACTTTGAAACAGCTCTTCCTATCATGAAATTCTTCCTGTTGCTTAGTCAGAATCCTCTTTCTCACAAATGGAATTCTTTGGGTCCTGTACCCTGGAGCATCAGAAAAGAAGTTTGCTCTGGCTTCCACGTGATAGCCTTTCACACATTAAAGATGGCCATCTCATCCCCTCCCAGTCTTTCCTTCTTCAGGTTTCAACTATCCCTCAGAAGATATGGGTTTGATGCCTTGTAATTCTTCTGAGAACAAGATTGGCAGATCTGTCCCTCATTCATATAGTCTTTGTTTCATGGAGAGACCTGCAGATTTGGAGGTGCCCTACAGATATTCTAATGAACACAAATTATTTGGGTTAAACTCTGCCACCTTTGCCTCTGTGTGCCCTGAAGGTCTGACTGAGGCTATCATCATTGTGAGACAAATATGGATTAGGAACCCCCTCTTTGCCATCATCATTTCAGTTATCATTCATCCTTAGAAACATCCTCTACACAGAGTAAAAAGTGCCTTTTTGGTCTATAATTGCATGAAACCTCATGAACATGCTGGCTGCTAGGAGATGTAGTCCCAAAGAGGAACTTTTCCAATTCTGGTCCAGAATCCTCTCCCACTCTCTCTTTCTGAGCAACCGGTTTTCAGTACACAGTTCTCAAGCATAAAATGACAGGAGGGCATAATTCCTTGTATTGTGGGAGCCTCTGATAGGAACCATATGTATAAACATGCCTCTGTAAGACAGGGTGATAGCCAGACCTGTAGTCTTACTGCCTTAATCTCCAGCTGCTGTTTAGCAGTGATATAAGGCCATAGGACCAAAGCAGTCAGCTTTAGAGGCTGAATCCAAGTCCTTGTCTGCCCAAAGGATCCTTGCTTAATCCTTTGGAATATTCAGCTTTTTTCGCCTAAGGAATCAGCCACAAAATACCACCATGCTGATAACCACTGGTTCTCCAGTGTGACTTGGTGGAGGATGCAACAGGAGATCCAAGCGGTATTCCTGAGCAGTGAGCTGCTCTCTCTGGGTTTTCCCCTGCACAACACAGATAGACTTTGCAGGAAGAAAGCAAAATCAGGATGCTTCTGGCTACCCAGAGTATTTTAAGCACAACACAATGTGCACCCACCCTGTAGATAACATGGGGACTAATGCTTATAGTTAAACATATTTGGCCTAAAAAGGTGTGCTTGTTATCGCAAAATGAACGTTAATACTTCCCCATGAGTTCAAGTTTGTTATGAAAAATAGCTGGCTGGCATGCTGTTAGTGAATTACAGTGGTGTAAGTCAGACTAATGTCATCACAAACATACTTTTTTGGGTCATTGGAGAAGTTGGAATTCTTTTTCAGCCATGCAACAACCAAAATCTCCCTTAAAATGAATGAGTAGTACAAATCCCCCAACATGGTCATTTCCATATTGTTGCAGAGTAGGGGGATCAGCTGGGATGCACCCAGCTATTTTTCTGTGGCTGGATATCCTGGAAGGATGTCATCTAAAGGACATCCAAAGAACTCTTGTCAGACCCTGGTATGCATGTCACAGCATGTCTGGCTACAGGAAAATAGCAAGATGTGTCCCTGGTGATCTCCTTGCTCTCTGACAGTGTGGAATGGCTTTCTTGGGAAGAGAGGTTCCACTGCTTACAAGGTGGGTTTTTTAGGGGGAAGAATAGCATTATAACTATAGAGATATACCTCCACAATATGCATTGTTTCCTGATGCAGAATTTCAAGCAACTGTCTCCTTAGGCTTGGTGTTTCCTGCATGGGAAAAATGGAACTGTGAAAGCCAGCCATTGTTTAAAAACCCACAAGTATGAAGTGAGACAGCTTGGGCTTTGATTTGAAATAAAAAGCATGTGCCTATTAATGTGTTCTTTTCTACATTAAAAAACATTCTGTGCAAAAAATATATTTGCACTAAGAAAAACAAAAGCTCTTTCACCTATTCAGTGATTTATACTTTTGCACAGTATCCTGGAACCCTGTGAGGTGGATACATAGCAGAGGGAAAAAGAAAACCCTCAAAAGTCTCATGGCTGTTACTCTTCCCAACAAGGTTACCTGAAATCCTCCCTTTTCAGTTGGAAAATAAATAACAGCAAGTATTCTTTCGATCTCTATTATTCCATTAGAGCAGTGTATTATCAGAGTTCAAAAAACCTATGTATAAAAGAGTCAATTTACTCTATCCTTCAGTTTCCAGACTGTGGAGGAGGACTGGGTTGTAAGACAGAGATGCAATTGAGAGAACAGGGTTTAGCAGTGTCCCTAGTTTTCCCCCAGTGAGAGGAACATGAATACTCTAAGAGGACTAAAGCAGATTTCTTTAACTTAGGTTCCTTCCAGAGTTTGGAAACATTCTTTTCTTGGGGTCTACAACTCCCAGAATTCCCCAGCCAATGTGGCCATGGGATTCTGGAAGTCATTTTTCTGGCAGTCATTGTCCAAAAAAGGAACATCTTCAAGCTCTGAATGTCCTCCAAATGTTTTAGACTAAAACTCCCAACAGCTTCTGCTGGCTTACCCAACTGACTGGGATGAATAATGTGATGAAGTAAACCTGGTACATTAAAGAAATCTGCAATATTTCCTCCTCTGCCAGATCAGATGAAAGATTGATGTCATCCAGCACCTTGGTTCTAATAATGTCTGCTCAGATTTTATAGGAAGCACAGAAACAAGGCTGTAAAGCAATGGCAGTCCTTCAGTAGGGTTCCACCCGTACTACTGTCCAGTGATATATAGCTTCTGAGTCTGGAGGCTCTAGCCAGAAGCTAGAAAAATTACTTATAGAACTACAACTTTGGGAATCTTTATGAAGCATCATATCGCTTGGAACGTAGTGATTTTGTCTGATTTTAGAAGCTAAGCAGGGCTGAGTCAGTTTCATATTTGGAGAGAAGACCACCATGGAATAACAGGAATCTCCAAGAAAGGCTAGGAAAAATCTTGCCTGAAACCCAAGAAACCACTGCTGGTGAGAGCTGACCATAAGGAGCTGGATAGCTAGACAAAGGCAATTCTTAAACCACTACACCACTTTGGCTGTCATGTTCTTATGTTCTGCATTTCTCATGAGTGCTCCAAGAGTTCGGCTACTTGGAGAAGTCCACAGATTGATCAGAATGTAAAGCAAGGAAAAGGAGATAAAAATGGCCCAGATTCTTTTGGTTTAATAGGGTATGCGTGCCACAGACAGTGTGAAGCAGAGTTATATTAGATTCTTAACGGCTCTAAACTGAAAAGGATAGTTTGAGGGCTAATCTAATCTAATCTGTCTCCGTTGTTTTAATTAAAATTTTACATTATAATTCTGCCTATCTCTAGTTCACCAAATTGAAATAACCTTAATCTCCAGTGCAGCTCAACATTTACTGTAAATAAGAGTCCTAATTATTAAAATGACAACCTACTGATATGTTCCATAACTGTGAAGCACTGTCCCAAATTTGCTGAATGTTGGAGAAGGTAGTCATTTAGAAGGATATACAATTGTTGATTGTGGGCATCTGATTTATTGTCTATTAAACATCTCACAAGGAGATGAGATTTAATATCATAGCTTTCAGCTGATACTGTTGGAATGAGATGGCATCCCTAAAGATGTGTTTAGACATACAGTCAGTCAATGAATCAATTCAAATTGTTCTCTGAGAAGTCAAGATAAGAAAACATACACGTGACATATGAGATTCCATTTACTCAATCACTCACTCTCACACACATACAGTTATGAATGTTCTGGGCAGATCCAGTGTACAATGATGTTCAGAGAAGAATGAACAGCTAGATGAATTTTCACCACATTTAGAGGGTACACCTAAGTTGGGCTGGTTTAAAATGCAGACTGTGAAAATTCATCTTGGGGGATCTTGAGAGACCATTTCAATTATGGCCAATATTCTACATCAGCTTCTTAGGGCTTTATCACACTACACTGTAATAATGGAATTATTCCACTTTAACTGTCCCGGCTGTACCCTGTGGAATTCTGGGGTTTGTAGCTTGGTGAGGCACTGGAGCTCTCTGGCTGGGAATTCTAAATGCCTTTTCCTAAACTGCAAATCTCAGAATTCCATGCAATATTGCCATGGCAGTTAAAGTGGAATAATAGCACTATAACAGTGCAGCCTGATAAGGCCCTTAGTTAAGTGTACTTAACCAAGTAACCTCCCCTGGTCTGACTCCATTACTCCTAATCTGATGAAGACATCATTCACTCCTGCTCTGATTGTTGACGACAGAGTGGACCTCCTTCTCTCCAGCGTCGCTGATGCCTGGTAAAATAATTTGGGAATTAAAATTGTGGCAACAATGTCACCACCATGACTAAGTAGTGATTGTGAATATGGAAAAGTTATCTAGATTTACTTATCTGAAACTGCTCTGTATTCATAACTGCTACTGAGTCATGATTGTGACACTATTGCCACAGTCTAAGTTCCTCCCAACCTATTTTTCCACGTACCTGCTGCATGGGGAGGAGGAAGACCATTCTACTGGCAATTGGAAGATGGTTGAATGACATTTCCATCAGGTGTGTGTGTGGTGGGGTCAGGCTTAGTATACTTAATTAAGCCACTTATGTAGAATACTAGCCTGTCTTTTCACTCATACAGAATAGTGTGTAACAACGTTTAAAAGATTTTGATAAGTGGAACTCAACAATTATATTTTAAAAAATGTTTTATCAAAACCGTACGAGCAAAATTGAATTCCTGTTTGTTTGTAATTTTGTTTGATTGTCTATTTGTTACCAGATTACACATAAACGGCTGGAACAATTTGTCCAGATTTGGATGGCCCATTGCATGGGATGGTTTGATTTAAAACACAGGCTATGTGATACACCATAAATGCATTTTGAGGGCATTCACATTATTTTTTTCGTTTATAATGAAATGTGAGACACATCATTTGAAAGATTTTGATGCACTGAGTTAAATTTCCATCATAATTTTATGGTGGGTGGGGCTCCACATTTTCATTTAATTTTTGAAATGATGGATTACATTTTCCCCTCCCTGTGGGTACACACAGGACACTATATCAAACAAAATGCCATCCTGGAGATGAACAAATCTTAGCATGAGTTTTTTAAAAAGTGGATTTTGAGCGAGCCTGAGAAGTCAGTCTGCAAGAAATAAGGATTTGAGAGTAAATCTGTCCAAGGGAAATGAAAGCAATGTCCACAAGAAGAATGTTTGGTATGCTCTTTCAAGGGCAACTGAGACTGATGTGCAATGTAAAGAATGTTTGAGCACTTATAAACAGACAGGTGGCAGCTAATAAATTTAAAGAAACATGGACTGTCTTTTGATGTTGTTTCAGACTAATGGCAACCGTAAAGCAAACCTAGAATGGGTTTTTCTTCACAAGATTTATTCAGAAGGGTTTGCCTTTGCCTTCTTCTGAGGTTGAGAGAATGTGACTTGCCAAAGGTCACCCAGTGGGTTTCCATGGCCAAACAGGGGTGCAAACTCTGATCTTCAGAGTTGTAGTCCAATGTTCAAACCACTAGACTACACTGGCTCCCAAATAATAGCTGAGATCCTGCATTAGAGGCTACGGTGCATAACTTTACGATGACTGAGCTGTGTCATGGACACAACATGCAACTGTCCTAGTGAATTGTGATGATGCACAGAGGGGCATTGCTCAAGATCTTCTGTCATATAATGGGGATTCCAATTGTACAATGGGACATGTTACACTTAGGGATACATTGTGCATCAGGACATGTGCATTGAGAAGTGTGAATTGGGGCATATTACACAGCAGCTATATTGCTAACTCTGCTTGCACAGTGTTCCCCATGGTGTAGCTATGTCTTTAGTTCCATCCTGAGAATATGAACATTGCACAACAGCGCACTTCAATGTTACAAGATTGTAAGTTGGTTTACAATGATGTAACCCCCAAATAGGATGCCAGACAACATTCCTATACTGATGTTTCTAATCTAGACTTTAATGAATCAGGAAAAGAATCTGAAGTAATCCTTTTGTTTTTAGTTTAGAAATTTAATACAAAATCATATTGCAAACTGTTTTGTTTCTCAATAGAAACATATGACAATCAACAAGCATTAATATTGTCAGCATGGTCTCCATTGACACTTCTTGTTATAAAATAATATCCAAGAATGTAATAAAGGAATATATGTATAAACAGATTGTATGCATATATGTATGCATGCATATTTCCAGAGACAGTGTGGTAGAGATCTGAGTGTTGGACAGGGACTGTGAGAGACCAGGATTTAAATCCCCTCTTAGCCATGGAAACCCAGTGGGTGACTTGGGACAAGTCACACTCTCTTAGCCTTAGAAGAAAGCAAGGGCAAACCTCCTCTGAAGAAATCTTGCCAAGAAAACCCTACAAGAGGGTCATCATAAGTTGGAATTGACCAAGACACATAACAACACCAGTAGCAGAAAGGTATGGAGGATTTGACCTTCCATGGTTACTAGTCAGGATGGTTATATGTCACCTGAAATACTGGAGACTGTATGACTCTGTCCTGGATAGCATGAGATGGAGGGGGCATTGCACTCCCATCCTGCTGTTGGAATTCTTGCAGGCTACTGGTTTGGACCAGAATGTGGGACCAGATGGGCTTTGGGTTTAATCCAGCCTGGCTCTTCTTATATTCCTAGTATACAGAATTTGCTGGCTGTATAGTCATTTAAGTACATTCATGAAAATAATGGCCTAATGGAGTCATCTCTTAAAGAAGACAACTGAAACCTCTACCAGGGTACTGAGAGTTGTACAACAGGTTGGTGCTAAATCACTCCGGTTGCCAGCAAACTCTCCGCCTGCCACAAGTTGCTAGTTATGTTCTAGCCATCTCTTCTTGCAATAAAAAAGACTCCAGATTTTCCTGCTGAGAAAGGAGTTTAATAAGGAATGAATGGGCTTCTATTTTTAATAAGACTCAAACTCATATCTGGAAAAAATAAAAGATTGTTCTGTGTTTCCTATACTAGTTACTATTTAATTAGCATAAAGAACTTCAAACTTTTTTTTTTCTTAGCAAAAAAGGGATGAAGAACCGATCCCTGAAGGACAAATACTGCTAATTTTAATCACGTTCTCAGCATTACATTGCTATCATTGTATTGTTTGCAGAGAGATTACAAAAGGGGCTTCAGCTGGTAAAGTTGTTTCTATAAAGGTTAGGCCATCCAACAGTATCTGAGCACCAATGGCTAATGTGCCCAGAGTGTATTTTGGCTTTTTTTTTTTTTTTTCCATACCCTACCACCCCTCCTACAACCCCTGCTTGCCACCTCAGATGGTTCTTTTCTGAGGTAACCTATTACCCCAATGGCAGACCCCATCCTGGGAGGATATAAAATTGATATTAAATATGCCCGCCATGCCAGAGAGGTTGCCTGGGTGGGTGCGTAGACAAATAAGTTGAACGACTGAAATTAGGCTAAGGCCAGGAAAATCCCCAGTTACATTTCCCCAAGGAGACATCAGGCTAAACACGTCCACACGAACAAAGGGTTGTCAGCTATGAATAGCTAACTTGAGGGGTTTACTGGGTTTTCCCTAGGTTGAGCAACTCTGACTTTGGAAAATCCTACAAGGCGAGGTCTATCTGCATGAACCAATCATGCAAACTATCAAGTTGCTATTGAATGGCATTTCCCCCTTTATTTTGGCCATTGTTCTTCCTGGGAGAGGGCCTGCCCTCAAGGTACATTCTCCCTTATAAGTAGTCTCCATTTTTGAGGGTCTCTTCGGAGAACTCCCTGCCATGCTAGCAGACTGGCACTCTGTTAGTGGAGTGATCCCCTCAGTCACCTCTCTTTGCTGAGCTCTGTCCTTATTGCTGCTTCCTGGACTGAAGACTACAGGATAGATGCAGTATCACCATCTTTACACCCTCTCTGCTAAATCCCCTATCAATTTTCACCTCTTTCCCTTCTTGATAGGCCTTGTGTGCATAAGTGTGCATGAGAACACATTTATTAATAAAAACCATTTATTAGTATGTTTGTCTGACTTTTTGCTTGGCCTGACCCCGTAAAAACTGGTTAAAAGATTTGGCTGGGTTACCCTGCCCCTCGTTTTGCTATTGCCAGTGCTTTGCTAATTTCCCCAATCTTTGCATTTTTGGAGCGAATCAAGGTGTCCCCCAATGGACCCCCAGAAGTAAGGGTAACAAACCTTCCCTCTTGCTAGGTCTGATCAGGCCACATAGTGCTTGAAAAACTTGCCTCTGGTTCTCTTTCTCCTCCACCAGGGGCTGCCTGGCCAGCTAAGGATGGATCGCAGCCTGATTTTCCAGCATTACAAACCCTCTCCTGATACCCTTCCCTCATACCCCAGCAAGGAGTGAGTATCAGAGAGAGGAAATATAAGGCCACCATGCTGATCTACCTCCTTCCCTATCCTTACCCTGATCTGATTTGGACTCTGGGTGGCCACTCTCCCCACCATGGCCTGGCCCCCTTCCCTCAGACACAGACACAGACACATTTTGATATTTACAGTTTTCCCACTTTTGCAGGGGCCCTGTGCCCCTAACCCTAGTGAATGTGGAGGGCCAACTGTAGCATTATCACCATTGTAGACAGGGACAAAACTGTCAAGGACCATTTCCACACTAGACTGTTATAGCGCTATTATTCCACTTTCAACATCCTATGGAATCCTGAGGTTTGCAATTTAGGGAGGGGCCAGGTGGCTGGCCCCTCCCTGAACTGCAAATCCTAGGATTCCATAGGATGTTGAACGTGGAACTATAGTGCTATAACAGTCTAGTGCGGAAATGGCCAAGGAAATTGTTTTGAAGCCCTGAAGGCTTGATGGCTAACAACAATAAACTCTTGCTCTGGAAGAAGCAGTTTTCCTTTGGAAGCTCCCCTGGCTAGTATGCGGGAGGGGGGAGTGTATGAAAAACTAAAGCACATTACGTATATTTAATTTTTTAAAAATGTAAAGAGAACTAGAAAAGCATCTTGCTTAAGACAGGGAATAGCTTGAGAGTGAGAAATGATTTGAATGCCACTGCTTCAGGATAAACTGTTATTGCTTAACAGAACAAAGGGGTGAGGAAAGGAGGCCTGTCTCATGTTCTTTATTATGCATCATAGAAGAAGAAAGCTCATTCTATTGAGATGCTTTGACAGGCTACTTTTACACTAGGGCAAATGAATGGGAAAGTGGTTCCTTCCTGGTTGCAGCAGTGTTCTGTGTTCATCTGCACAGACTCAGGCTAAGATCTTGCATCAGGGTTGTGTAGCATAAAACTCCAAATGTGGAGTTACATATTGACTGTGCTACACAATACTTATGTTTAATCACGATGTTGTGCAACTGACAATCCTGGACACCTAATTACTCAGGTCTAATTCGAGCTCCCATAAAAGTAGCACAAACAGCTTTGCATTCTACCAGAGAGCCGTGGTATCAGATGGCAATAGGTGGAGACAGGTATGAAGTCTTTAACATTTCACTTACAAAAATCACATTTTCTCCCCTCTTGTGCCACTCATTCAGAGAATGGTCTTCCTCTTTGGTACCCTAGTGAAATAAAACAATTCCCTGAGACTCCAGCTGATGCCTTGAAACCTGGCAACCTTCCTGGTAGGTATCATCTGGGGAGCTGGTGCACCATACCCCCAATAAGCAAATGATAGTCAGCTTTGTCTTTACATGGCATCTGACCCAGGAGAGTCTGTTGAAGTGCTTGAACAGACTCTGGAGGTTGCAGTGAGGAGTTGGAGGATGGCCAAGAAACTGACTTGAATTCTGATAAGGTGCAAGCTCTTAGGGTAGGCCATTGCCAGATTCCAGAATAAGGTAGACACTGCAGCTTGTGTGTGGGGAATGTATCACCCAAGTTTTGAAACCTCTACACTGGTGGTTGGTGAACTCCTGGGTCCAGTTCAAAGTGTTAACATTACTGATCAAAATCCTAACTTTAAAAAGAAAAATATAATAGGGACAGAAATTCTAGGTTATTTTTAATTTTCTTGTGAAGGTGAATAAATATGGTAGTTTTATCCCTGGTGTAGGAACCCCTCTGCAAATATTCTTTCGTAGTATTCTCCCCATATTTGTATGTCATGAAATGTTATAGGGGGATTATTCCTCAGGGAATAAATGTGGATTTTTTTAGGTGCAGAAACAAGTTTTCTGCACAGGAAATAGCTTGTTTTTTTCCTGTGGAAAGCAGACAGATGAAGCAATGGGAAAATACAATCAAATTACCAGTGGAAGACAATGGCTAGCATTGTGTTGGTGACAATACACAGGCATAAGTTGACTTACATGTGCAGATTGAATATTTGCATTACTGAGCAAGGGAGGTATTCATGTTTTGGGTGTGTGTGTTCTACTGTAGAACTGTTAAGCATGGATGTGCATCACACATTGGAGTACACTGCACAGCTGCATACCACACATGCACATGGATACAAAATACACATTTAGTTGCAGAACATCACACTTTATTAAGGAGGTGGCCCTGCGGGACTGCTAAGAAATTCCTTGTCTGGCATTCTGTTAGTGACATATGTTTCTGTTTGTGCAATTCTGCTTCTGCTGCTGTCAGCAGATTGCATCTTTTGTGCTATGACAAATAACTTGTCCACATGCGTAAGTGCAAGTCTTCCAGACACCATGGTCAATGATCATGGACAATGAGATTTGTAGTTTAACTAATTCAGAGGCCATGGTTCCTCATTCAATACATATCTGCGCATGGTAGCTTCTACTGTTACTGAAATTCAGACCTGAGAATCCTTACAGAAAAATGCAAAACAGTAACACATTTGTCTACAAAGTCTAATATGAATGTCGTGGATATGTATTTGTCTATGCAAAAGAGTCATTCATCTCTTTTCTCACTTATTTGCATTTTGTTCATCATCATCATCATTCATCACTTTCGAAAACAACACAATATGTTCCACAGTGGACATGTAAACATCACAGCAGATTTGGAAGAGTGCAGATCCTCCCTGCTCCTTGTCCACAGATTCTGTTGAGGCAAGACTGTCCCAGATTGCAAGGATGCCTCCCCTTTGGAACAGGAAAAGTCCAGCAGATTCTGTGAAGAATTTGAACAGTGTCTTTAGTGCTGAAGCCTGTATTCCCAAATAAGTTCAGCACTTTGGACAGCTCCCTTAATATCTGAAATAAAACCTGGGGTGGATTTGCTTCATCCTCTAACATGGAATGTACCAGCTGTCCCTGGATGTCCTTAGCATGATTTTTCTCAAAGTTACATCAGAAATTGTGAGAGTAGATATTATTCATTATGATGAATCTTTATTTCTTCATTGATTTTTGTCAATGTAGAGCTCGAGGTCAGTGGTTCTATTCCAAGTCAATCTGAAAAGTCATGCATGGAACAATTGCTTCTTTGTATTCCTCAGGGTTGACTCTTCCATGAGGCAGGGTAGATCAGCCACCTCCAGTCTCAGATTTGGCTGGTGGAAACAGGAGATACGGTGAGTCATTGGAGGACAACATTGTGTGTGCTATGAGGTCTACCTGTGCCCCATAGATTAACCTGCTGGCTTCAGGAGCAGTATAAGACCATATTTTCTCACCTGTGCTGAATTAAGATTCAAATTCCATTCCAGCTGGCTTCTGTGAGTGATTGAGAAAGGGGTATTGTGGAGACAACAAGCAAGGCCTGCTTTCTCTTCTCTCAGACTGGAATGGCAGCTTCTTCCCCACTCCAGTCTGCTAAAGCGCCTTGCTACTTTATGCACAGTTCTGGCTTTCCCTAAAAACATCACCTTTGTGTAACCAGGCCTTTCAATTGCTAATTAAAACCCCTTTAATGACTTATGATAGCGTGGGTTCTGGTTGGTTATAACCACTGAGAACCATTCAGTTGAGACCAACTTTATAAGAAACTATAGTATAATCTTTATTAAAACAGCAAACAGAATAATGTATTGGTTTTATATGTCTGTCTACCTTCAAACATGTCTTCTGAATACATTTAAATAGTTTCTTGTTTCTTGACAACAGTGTAAAGGCACCTCCTTCCCTCTCTCTTTCTCACACACACACACACACACATACCTCTCTGACTTCCCTCTTTGCCAAAAGCTATGTTCCCAAATCTAAGCCACTCTCTCTGACCAGATTTAACAATGAGTTGATTTCTCTTCTGCACCTTCTCTAGGCTTTCTCTGAGAAAACACCCTTCTTATTCAGCTCCCCTCTTGACTGAATGAGAACTCCTCTGGCTGAAGAATGCTGACTTTTCTGGAAATTTCTTTCAACCAAACCCCACTGTACCTGCTATAAATACATTTCCACTCAGGCCTCCAACGTCTCCTTCCCAGTAAGACTAGATAAGAGGGAAGTTAAAGCACAGCTACAACATGTGCATGTGTTTGTGCTTGCTATGTGTTTGATGAATATACCCCATTAAAAAAAAATCCTTCTGCTGCAGTGACTTAAGAGTGTAAGTCCTGTCTAAATAAAAAGGCCTTTGCTTGTTGGCAGAAAGGGAGTGGATGGGTGGAGAGGACCCTAAGACTCCCATGGGAGAGAATTCCACAAGTTGAGAGCAGCTATTGAGAAGGCTCTCTCCTTTTTCCTCACCAAATGCACCTGTGATGGTAGTGATGCAGAGAGAAAGATTTTTCCTTGAAGACCTTAAAAATCAGGCAGGCTCATAAAAGGGCTAATTCTCTAATATTATAACTGATTCAGTTTTGTTGTTGTTTTGTGCCTTCAAGCCATTCCTAGCTTATGGCATCCCTAAGGCAAACCTATCACAGGTTTTTCTTGGCAGAATGTCTTCAGAGGGGGTTTGCCCTTGCTTTCCTCTGAGGCTGAGAGTGTGTGACTTGCCCCAGGTCACCCAGTGGGTTTCCATGCAGATTTGACCTGGTCTCTCAGTGCCCTAGTCCAAAACTCTCAAACTGCTATGCCATGCTGGACTTTATTCTAATGTATGTTTTAAGCTACCTTGAGTTCTGCTCTGGGAGAATGTGGGATTTTAACTAAAATAAAATAACAAATATTTTAAGCACTGGCCAAGGCATATTCCGGATCTCTTAGAAGACAATGTATGCATATTTTATTATCTGAATCCCACCTTGGGGACTCCTTTTGTGCAGGTTAATATGTGGGTGTTGGAGAGTTTAGTCGTTCCTTTTCATGTTCTGTTTGTTTTCTTCTGACTGGGGAATCTCACAGTATTAAAACGTGGCTTCAAAAAATGAAAGTTTCTGAATAATTCATTCTACATAGCAAGACAGGATGCAGTGAAGGGACAGCACGCAAACACCTGTTACCCATCAAAATCAGGCTTGGGATTCTCCGAAATTAAAAGTCTCCCACTTTACAAATGTTAAAAGCTGGATATTTTTTTTTAAACGGGGAAATGAAGAGGGAGGAGAATTAGCTGTCATCATTCCTTGAGCAGCATTATTCTCTGAAGGATCCCTCTGCCAGTGGGATCAAGTAAGAACTACAATTAGGTTCATCTGGTTACACATAATTTTTAATTGGTTGACACAGTGAAATCCTTGATAGGAGAGTGAGTGAAAGTCAGCAGCAACTTTTGGGTGCCCATTTGATTGCATATCATCACAGCGAAATAATCTTTCCATGCTGTTGCTGCTGTGTTGAAAGTATGTGTCAGACAGATGGGCTAAGAGTAAAAGCCTCAACTTTGCTGAGTTAAAAGCCTGAACCACAGCGGTGTGAATTCAATTAAGGTGTTTCACTTATCAGCATGCATACTGATAAGACAATTCGGAGGGATTTCAGCAGCTCTTATTGCTCAGAGGGTTGTCCTGCTAGATCCTCGTTGTTCAGAGCTTTAACAATCACATTGCCATTTCAAAGAAGATAGTGTATCAAAATCACCACATCGGAGGATGGGTTCCAGCATAGGAGACTTAGGACATGTGACAGTTGTGCTTAGAGCCCACAAGGATCAATCGTGTCTGGCCTTATTTATTTATTTATTTATTTGTATCCCGCCTCTCCATATGGATTGAGGTGGCGAACAACTTACAAATAGCATGTATTTCGAAACATTTCTATACATGCCCCCAACAAACTGGGTACTCATTTTACTGACCTGCGAAAGGGTGGAAGGCTGAGTCAACCTTGGAGCTGGGCAGGATCGAACTCACAACCTTGTGGCTTGCAGTACGGGCATTTAACCACTGCGCCACCACGGCCCCTTCTGGCCTTACTGTTAACATGGTTAATAGCTCTCTCCCAGGGTCTACAATTTATTAATTCACCACATCCAATTGATATCTCCGTGTGGCTAATATTAAAAAATATTCCATGTGTCTGACAGGGTCACTGTAAGTGCATGTAGGCAGGAAGGCTGAAAGGCGGAAGTTAGGAAAACTTTGGTCAAGCCAAGTGACTCAATCTGTCATGTAGCCAGGGACAGCTCTAGACATTCTGACCATCAAACAGACAAAGGGCCCTTCGCACTGGTATGGCAGCTCAATAGAATCACAGTCAGCCTGCCAAGCAAGGGCAATTTCCACTGTACCTGTGCCTTTGTCTCACTCGGGCAGAGTCGTTCACGAAGCACCGAGAAACATTCAGTCGGAGATGTTTGTTGTTGAGGGCTTTGATTTAGCCCTCCTTGCCTTTGTTCTCCCCGGGAGAGAAGTAGAGAAAACTAGCCCTCCAGGTGTATAAAAACCCCATGTTTTTATCTGTTCAGGGGTTCATTTACATTTTCCTCCCGAATTGCCATCACTCTGTTTGCCGAAGCATTCCCCTCAACCCCCTCTGCTATTCTGAGTTTCACAGCTCTCAATGGGCATCAGGATCAGGTGGAGTATCACCCCAGAAATCGTCTCAAAATCCCTATTAATTTTCCTCACTTTCTTCTTCATTAGTTCTTGAATGAGTGCATGAGTGTGTGTGTCATTGTTTGCTTTAATTACTGAAAGTTTAATAAAATCTTTAAACTTGCCTAGTTCTTGGCTTGGCCTGACCCCGTATACATAAGGTTCAAGATCTCGCTAAGTTACCCTGCCTTTCGCAGTGCCAGCTAGTGCTCTGAGCTAATTCCAATTCCTCATATTTTGAGCACATTGTGGTGTCCCTCCTGGGACCCCCAGAAATCAGGGTAACATTACTATAGACAGAGTTAAGCAGTCACCTCAGCTAGCAGATGTGGGGTGCAACGACACACACAGCACACAGAATACACAGACTTATCTCTTTGCTACACAGGCCTGCTACAAAATGAAAACAAAATCCATCTGGAAGCCTATATATGAAGAAAAATGTGAGGGAAGTTCAAACTATTATTGTGGGAAGGAAGGAATGTTAAGAAAGCAGAAATACAGCACATAAATGAATTCACTTCCAAAAGAACCCCAATGTAAGTATTTGTCAAAGAAAGAAAGTTGGATGTCAGAGGAGGAGGATATTTCAGAGACTGGAAGCTGCAGGGAAGAGGGATACATGTAGGTAGTAATAAAGGATGTGATCATGGATTGGGTGAGAATGTTAGTATCTTCCAAGTGAAGATGCTGATGTGGAATCTAATGAGAAGGTAAATGTGATTGGCAAACTGTGTAGAAATTTGAACACGGGCATGGGATATCATACACTAGTTTTGGGAAAGGTATTCAATTTATTGCATACTAGCGTATTTACCTGGCATTGCCTGGGATTTTATTTTCCTCTTAAGAACTCACCAAATTGTCTTCTCCAGTACCTGTAACTTTTCCCCATATTTCCCAATGCAATCTGTATTCAGAGCTATTTACATACACAGTTTGGGTTCCTGAGGGAATACACTGCACTCCTTTTTGCTGCTAGAACTCATCTCCACAGCAACCAGCCTGAACTTTCTGGCTGAGAATTGTAAAAGCCTCTCCCTGAACTGCCAACCCCAGGATTCTATAGAATCTTCACATCCAGTCAATCATATGAGGTCTTTGCCTGCCTAACACAGACAAACTCACAAACAGGAAAACGTTGACTTTTATATAGTAGGTTAAAATATAAGTTAAGGAGCTGTTGGGGGAAGAGAATGGATGTTGGGATAAATGCTGATTGGTGGAATGAGGAGATTTGCATAAGGCTGCTGAATGACTGACAGTTGGAAGTTCAAGCAGACAATAGATTTTCAAGTTAGACTAGGGTTGGAGTAAAGAAGGGAGTTTGAATTGAATGGTTTGGTATGGTTGGTCATAGAATCATAGAGTTGGAAGAGGCCGCAGGGGCCATCCAGTCCAACCCTCTGCTATGCAGGAACACCCATCAAAGCATTCCCAACAGATGGCCATCCAGACTCTCCTTAAAAACCTCCAAAGAAGGAGATTCCACCACACTCCATGGAGGCAGCATATTCCACTGCCAGACAGCTCTGACTGTCGGGAAGTTCTTCCTGAGGTTCAAGTGGAATCTCCTTTCCTGCAGCTTGAATCTATTGCTCCTTGTCCTAGTCTCTGGAACGGCAGAGAACAAGCCCACTCCCTCCTCAACATGACATTCCTTCAAATATTTAAACATGGCTATCATGTCCTCTCTTAATCTTCTCTTCTGCAGACTAAACATTCCCAGCTCCCTAAGATACTCCTCATGGGGCATGGCTTCCAGACTCTTCACCATTTTGGTTGCCCTCCTCTGGACACGTTCCAGCTTGTCGACATCCTTCTTGAATTGAGGTGCCCAGAACTGGATACAGTATTCCAAATGAGGCCTAACCAATGCAGAACAGAGTGGTACTATTACCTCCCTTGATCTAGACACCATACTCCTATTGATGCAACCAAGAATCATGTTGGCTTTCTTGGCTGCCACATCACACTGCTGACTCATGTTCAGCTTGTGATCTACCAAGGTTCCTAGATCTCTTTCACATGTACTGCTATCCAGCCACGTGTCCCCCATCCTATGTTTGTGCCTTCCATTTTTTCTGCCTAGGTGCAGGACCTTACATTTCTCTCTGTTGAAATTCATTTTGTTAGCTTTGGCCCAGCTCTCCAATCTAAGTAAGTGTTGGAGGAGTGTGAGAGAGCATATGTGATGTTTTGAATGTAATAAATAATTAATCTGTTGTGTAATATTTAACTTCTGTAAATAAAGGATTGCTTTAGTTTTTATACGCTTCTGGCCTCCAGAAACACCATCTATCTGAGATAGTGAATTCAGACCAGGTGTCTGTGGTGGCAGCATTGAATATAGAGGGGAAGTGTCCATTGAGGAGAGTAGTTGTGTAAATCCTCATAAGGTACCTTAAGGGCATTTATACAGTCAGTGTCACACAGGTGGGGCAGGAGGAAGTACTTACATTGCAGTACAGATGTGGATAAGCAAAAACCCTCACTCTTGGTAATTGCAGTGAGTATCAAGAAAGTCTTCATAGTTGATGAGATAAAGGGTAGATACCCTACATTTGACCACGGAAATGGGATTGCCTGAGAGGAACCCTCACAGCTGGTGGCAGTGGTGGGATTGCCCAAGTGGAAAATACCTGCATTTGGTGGCATAAGAGTTGGAAAACCCCCACATTTGGTGGCATAAGGGTTGTATAACCCGCCAGAGTGGAGAACCCTCACAGAGTACAACAAACTTATGATGAGAAAGAGGAGAAGGTCAATAAAGAGAATGATACAAAGGACTTACACTGTCAAGACTGCAGGTGGAAAAATGGTGGGTCAAAAGCTTCAGTCTGTCCAGAGGAAGGTGGTGGTTTGTTCCCCTTTCCAGACACAGTCCTGTTTTCAAAGTCTGTTGGTCTTTTATTCTCTTTTGGCCTTTATTGATCACTCTAATAAAACTGAAGTTGTAGTAAGTTCAGGACAACAGATATTTAATACATTGAGTTACAAATTATCCTGAAGAGTGGAACCAAAATTCAGTGGAGATCCTTCAATGAAAAATTCTGAGATGTTTTCTTTGCACTCCTTTCTGAAAAAGGCTTATTTTGCAGAAAATTCTTCTTTCCATCCAAATGACCCTATAACAATATCTTAGAAGGATGTTGGGTCTGAGATCTTATAGGAAATTAAAAATCATGTCCCAAACACAGATGCCATGTCACTGTTGATAAACAGCAACCCCATGAGTTAATATTGAAAACTATTCAATGATATGCTATCCCAAAAATCACTGTCTTCAACAGGGAGGGAATCATGTGATCTTCCATGTGTTGTTGAATTGCGTCCTCAGCATTCCTCACCATTGCCTATGGTGGCCTGGGGCTTCTGGGAATTGTAGTCCAGGAAATATCTGGAGTGGTTTTGTGATTCCCAGCCCTGGTCTATAAATAAAGTAGAAGTTTTGGGGAGCACTTCTATGTAGCTCAGAATGATTTTCCTTCTGGTATACTTGCTTTAGGTTTCCATACAATGGCAGAGACACTCTATAATTGTCCTGATTTGGCAGGGACAGTCCCAGTTACTCCTCTGTTGTCCTACTTTCTCAGCTGTTTTTAAAATGTCAGCTTCTCTCTCCTCCTCCCACTTTTCTTCTTTGTTCCCAGCTTACCTTAATTGCTGCAAACTGAGTTCAAAGTTCAAAAGTAGTTTGCACTCAATTAACTCAGTGGGGGGGTGGTGGTGGTAGTAAATGCTACATTTCCCAGTCAACTGGAGCAAAAGCAATCTGCTGCACCCTCTCCTAGATCCTATCTTTTTTCTCTTTAATAATGTTTGCCATCTTGACCACACTCTGATGTTAACTGGCTATGCATGTGCTGGTTTTAGCTGTGAAATGTTGGAGCCTGTGCAGAGACAATAGGCTTGCAAAGTCTGTCAGGTGCAGTTAAAATTTGGAAGACACACCTGGTACTTTGTAATCAACTTAACACATCCTATTCAGAGGGAAAAATGACTCTAACTTCCTTCTGCAGCCTTCTGATTGCAATTTTGTTCAATTATGGATCATTTCAGGGAGCCTATACCTGCAAACAAGTTCATCTACCACCTGTGGTTAACCTTTGCTTCCCTCCAGATCTTACACGCATCCAAAAGTGTTTTTAATTCAACAACAAGAAAGTCAAAAATTCATACAAATCTGTTTATACTTTGATGGATGCTCTATGATGACCTCCCTTAACCTAGAGTGCTCCAGATGTTTTGAACTTTAATTCCCATCAGCTTCGATCAGCATAGCTAAAGGGATCTCTATGGGAGTTGTAGTCCAAAATATCAGGAGACTCCAAAATGGGGAAAGTTGCTCTATAAAATATTTGAAACATTTCCTCTGATATGATTGTAAAGTTTGTTCAATAGCTCTGAACAATATAAAAAGTGAAAAATAGTGGGAAAAAGTAGAAAAATAACAGGACAGTCTGGCTAGCTGTGGCCTCTAAAACAATGGCAAGGAATGGTTTTCTGTGTAGGCTAGGGATGAGCAAAGTACAGCCCTCCAGACATGGTTGCAAGTTCTGCATCATCATTGCCTTTTAGGGTTTGCAATCTGGGATCCACAATCTATCTGGGAGGTGATGCTTTGCCTATCCTTCCTTTAGGCTCACACTGCCTTGGAAGGGGTGTAGTTGTTAATTTTGTTCTCAAAGGAAGCAGCAAGACATTTAAGCAGTTTTCTTGCCATGGTGAGAAAGTCTTTGAAAGCTGTGCGCTTTTACATACAAATTCCAAAGAAAGAAGATTGGTTGATAAAACTGTTGGACTTAGCTGAAAAGGACAAATGGACAACATTGACAAAGAAAAAAAAATCAGGAATGACTTTTATCAAAGACTGGGAATTATTAACCAGATTTTTGCAAGAAAAAACCCTGTTGTTATATTATAGTGTTGGATATGATGATTAGTATTTTCTTTTTTTTTTGAGAGTGAGAGCCAGTGTGGTGATCTGAGCATTGGACTAGGACCCTGGAGACCACGATTTGATTCCCTTCTTGGCCATGAAAACCCACTGGCTGACCTTGGATGTGTCACATATTCTCAGTGCCAGAAAAACCCGTGATAGAGTCGCCATAAGTCAGAAATAATTTGAAGGCACACAACAATAACAACACAATTTTTTGAGAATAGCAGCAGCAGAAGTTCTGGAATGATATATGTAGTTAGAGAAGTTGTTTTTCTGTATAATCAATAACAAACAGTCTGTGTTACTAAGGTGGGAAACTACCTTTATTTTAATATTTTGTATTTTTTTTTTGTAGTTAGTGTTAATATTTAGTCCTAGCTTTTAGTGTCAGTTTTCCTTTTCCTTTGTATTTGTTTGTGGTAGTAGTTTGTTGTCTTGCTTTTGGTTGTTTTGTTTGTATATTTGGTGAATTTGTAAATATATGTGTGTGTGAGTGTACACTGTGCAGTTTTCAAAAGATTATTCGCAGTTTGACTTATTCTGAACAAAATTTGTAAGTGATTCGTCATGTATGCAGAAATGGTAGCATTTTTATGAACAGAAAACAATATTTATCCTTAGGAATGCTATATTCTGCACAAAAAATCTTTTCCCTGCACAGAGAATGTTATTTTCTGTGCGAAGAAAATTCATGTGAGAATATGTGAGAAAAACCAAGTGCAGGATAAATCCTGAACTGTGAAGATTGTCAATCCTACCAGAGGTTCCCAGTATTGGAGAAACATACTTTTCAAGCAATTTTGAAACATTTTTGAATATTCTTTCCATCCATGTGCCTTAGCTGAAATCTACTGGAGGCTGACCTTTTAGTAACAGGTATGATGACAGCCATACTTTGGTGTGGTCAGAGCCAAAAGTGGAAGGAGTTGTGGATGTGGGTCTTAGTTTTACTCAGTATGTAAGAACAAGGGGAACATTATTCAAGCATTCTCCTTTTCCAAGGTTTTCTTCAGAAGTTTTATACTTATGGGACAGAGAAAGATAATAATTAATGTTTATAACACAGCATGGGGCTGGTTAGGGATTTGGTCCTGAGAAAGTCTGGAGGTTTATTCTGAGAAGAGACTGATGTCTGGCTCTCCCCCATGGACGTCTCCATACCTGTTCTAAAAGTTGGTTGCAAAGACAGTAGAATGAGCTAATGTGACAATTAAAAAATGGTTTGGATCAAAAGTTACCTTATTCACACATATAAGTCTATTCCGTGATGTCTATCACTATCTCCACTATCTGTCACTATCTCATCTTAATTTCTCTTCTGTATCGGCATAGGTCTTCTAGGCCGTCCAGTTCAACAATTTTGGAAGGGTGCCTGACTTCCACCCCTGGCATAAATCCAGCTTCCATTCCCAACTACAGTATCTTCCCTGAATCAATGGGGTTTATGCAAACATGTACCTTTCAGCAGTTTATCCGGTGGGTTTACTCTGCAAGGGCTGGCGCAGGTTTTCAACTCAAATTTTTATGATCATGTGAATCAGACTGTCTAAAGCCACCCCTGCTCCATCCTCAGCCAGATCTTGGATTTTCTACCTTCATGGTTAAATGAAACATCAGCACTGACATGGAACATTATTAATTAGAAGCTTAGTCTTTTACCCAAAATTTCTTAACCAGCTTCAGATCCTCATTTTATATCAACAGTAAGAGAGGAATTGGTAACATTCCTGTGATTAAAAGTGGTGTCACAGATATTTCAGTGGTTAAAGCATGGGGAAAATTCATTAGAAATAATTATGCATGCATACACAATGGATTGGGAAAATTGCTGTTTTAGATAAGTGCCAGAATTCCCACAGTCAGCATGGTCATGCTGGCTGGGAGAAATCTAAAACTTGCAAGAAAAATCCTGAACACACTGGTTAGTCCCAGCTAGAATACTTCAATTTAACCAGCTGCTTGACGGTGAGACAACACCAGTGGTAGCTGGTAGCTCCCATGTCGGTGGGGTGGTGAATCCACTACAGGTTTTAATGTAGGATTTAGAGGAGATATCAGAGGTGCTGTGTGTATCTTCTAAACAGGTTCAGCACCTTGAACGTTTTAAGATTCTTCAAAATCTAGAGTCAATTCACCAGCCCACCCACCCTAACTAGTCAACACTTGGGTAAAACAAATTGATTCAAGTGCCTGCTGTAACTGGGACTATAAAAATAAGATTCAGCTACATGAACCTCTATACAGCAGAACCAGTGGTAAAGGACAATGGGAGTTGCAATCCAACATCAATTGAAGAACTCCATGCTCTGAATGGACTAATGGGACGTGGAACAATTTCTTTTGCTGGATTTCAGCTGGCCCAGCCTTATATTGCTTCGTTGGGAGCCAGAAGTTAAGCTACTTGGTGTTCTTCATTGGAAGAGTGCAGTGAATAACTGCAATAAAGAAACTATTTCCCACTGAGCTAAAAGGATGGACAAAAACAAGTCAGAAATTCAAGCAGACCCTAGTAGTCCTTTTAATAGGAGTCTAGCACAGATGTAGCACTTTCATAGCTAGAATGGATTAATGGCACTGAAGCAGGGGACATTTATCCAACCATCTTGTCCAATTCCAAGCAGTCCCCAAATTATCTTGAGGGCAGAATCAATGAAATAAATGAGAGCTGACAGCAAAAGGAAGGTCCTATTTTAGGAAGAGACAGACTCCTCCGATGGGAATCCATTGGCTGAAAACAGAAGGACTAAGGTAACTGTTTGGAAGCCTTTTGGATTATTGCCCACCCCAACAGCAATTAAGGCTGCAGCTCTGTCTAGCTGAAGAGCTTGGCTGTCCTCCTTTCTTGGTGTCATCCACTCCTATGACAGCTGGGGATGCCGCTGTCTCTAGCAGAAGGAATCGGAGTGGCTTTTTTGGCATCTTTAGGGTTACGCAGGTGACAATCTGTGCCTCATTGCTAATAGGGATTTCCTCTGGGCACCGAGTCCAGCTTGTGTCCTCAGGAATCCAGCTGTAGCTTGTGTTATATGAATGATTCTCATCTTTTCCTGCTAAGAGGTAAATCTTACCTTGCCACTCCACAGCACAAGCAAAGGCTAAAGCCACAGGCAGCTCTGGGATATTGACTTCCCAGCTCACTCTGCCATTCTCACAGAGGTAAAAGCTTCCTTTAGTGCAGCAAGGAACCGCCTCAGTGGCCATGGCACCAGGAGCTGGAAAATTGCCCCGTTCCTCTGTGTACCCACCAAAAACATACACTCCGCTATCAAATGAGACTGCAGTGGCTCCGTAGCATGCAAACTCCAGGGACACCTCAGTCCACCAGTCAGTATTTGGATCATAGATAAGAAGACCCCTGTAGCTCCTGGAGGCTTTCCCACCTATGAGGTAAAGCTTATTCCTGAGCACAGCTGAAGCAGGATATATCACAGCAAGGGGCAGATTAGAGATAGAAGCCCAAGCATTCTGTGCCACACTGAAAACCTCAGCGGAGCAGAGAGAACCTGATTCATTGCAACCTCCCAGAGCATAGAGCTTCTTATCACAAGCTAGGAAGGGGTGGAGTGCCCGGGCTGTGGCCATGGATGGGAGCTGTGTCCATTGGCTGGTCAAGGAGTTGTACTCATGCAAAGTGTTGACAAATGTGCAGTTGTCCCTCTGCCCTCCAGATAAGTAAAGTTTGCAGTCTATGGATGTACATCCAGAATAGCTAAGATATTTCAAGGGTGGCAACTTTTCCCACTTCTCTGCATGGGGATCAAAGCAGTGCAGGTGAGATTCATGGTCCTCTCCATCCTGGGCCCTGTTTTCATTGACCTCTAAACACACAAAACAGTCATCACACATGCCCTTCCTGAGCCCACCACTCTCTTGCAGCCTCCCTGCCCCATCCAGCTCTTTCCATCTCAAGCACACATGCCTGTAATAGTCTGCAATGTCAGCCTGAACATCCACGAGCTCCTTGTGGGTGAGTAGTGGAAAGCGGACATGTTCAAGAAGTTCCTTAAATAATGGGAGACGCACAGAGGTTGCAAATTCTACCCAGTTGCGCACAGCATGGTAGACCGTTAGTTCAGATGGCACCTCTAGACTGTCTGAGGTGATAAGATTGGTCAAAGCACTGTGTTCCAGGCTCAGGAAGGCCTCCTGCTTAGAAAGGGATCCAAAGTGTTGCTTGATGTAGTCTGAGGCTGCTTGGATCAGAGCTTCGTGATTGTGTTGATGAGCCAGACCATAAAGGCTGAGGCAATTACTCATGGATACGTTTGTCTCAAGAAACCTGTTGGGCACAGCAGAGAGAAATACAGAATGGCAAATTTTTGATGATGCTGTTTCTCACAGTAAAGTCTCCAGATGTAATCATGTTCTTGGGTTTATTCTGTTTGGGATGGAAGATCAAACAGGGATCAGAGGGGGGCGTTTTCAGTGATGACAGCACAATGATGGAACCCCACAGTGATTGTAGAAGGCTGGGCTTTTTTTTTTTTTTTGGACTTTTTAAAAAAGAAAAAGAATTTTTTTTAATAAACGCGCAGGAAATAAATATGGAAATTAATTACTAATGAAATTAATAATAGATATGAATAAAAATTGATTAAGGGAAGGAAAGGAAACCCCTTTAATCATGAGTTTCTCATATGGGACAGAGAGAGAGAATAGAGTCTTGACTGATGGCCGCTTAGCACTACGGCTGCCCCTGCTAGCACTGTGCCTCCACTATCCACATGCAAGCAGGGTTCTAGTACAGGATGATCTGATGGATGTTCAGTAGGCTTCCTGTTCCTATATAAACTGACCTCATAAGGCTCAGGTTTTCAAGGGATAAAACCAGCAGATGGGCCTCAGCTAATATGATCACAAAGAAAATAGGATGTGGTACTAGAAAACTATAACTGAGTGATACTGAATTATTGTTAGGAAATCCAGCTATGCTGGCATGATACTTAAGTACTTAACAGCCTTGACTATGCAGTGAGCAAATTTGTAGGAGCTAACTGTTTAAGAGAGGCAATGTGGTGTAGTGGTTTGAAATTGGACTATTAGCCAGGAGACCAGGATGTGAGTCCCCATTTGTCCATGGAAACCCACTTGGTGACCTTGGATGCATTGCACACTTTCAGTCACAGAAAACCCTGTGATAGGTTCACTTTAGGGTTGCCGTAAGTCAGAAAAAATTGTTTTAAAATGTTTAAAAAATTTAAATTTTAAAAATTGTTTAAAAATTGGGGGAGGGGGGTTGATACTAAATTGTATATGGAATGTTCTGAACTGAGTTGGGGAGAAGGAGATGACCACCCTTCCCAAGGCTTCTTGACCTAGAGGAGGGTATGATGAAGCTGTGTGTATGTTTGTATGTATACACAAGAATGAAACAAGTGTTGCTGGGACACAGAGACAGGGAAACTGCAGTTTGTTTTGAAATGAGATAGGAGAAAGGTTGACAGGAAGCTGGGAGCAATAAGCCCAGAGCATCTGGGACCATAGAGGTACTTCTTTCTGGAGATTTGATGAGGAAACAGAAAACTTCTTGTATGTAAGAGTGCTAAGTTGTAGTGTCTTCCTATTTATCTTCTAGTTGGGAATTTGGCAATAAAGCCAACTATTCCAGAAATTTCTTAAGTCTTTAGTGGGCCTTTCTTCCAAAGAAAACCACCATCTGAAAAGTACTGCATAGATATCCAGGGCATACTGAAAAGTTCAGTTACTCAAATGTTATCAAGGGAATAAGTTCAGGACTACCACCTCCGTGGCCCTTTCCACATCCTACCTTTTCTCGGTGCTGGGTTGCGGTGCTCGCACAAGCAGCCTCTTGTAAGAGGCCCTTGTGTCCTGGTTTCTTCAGCTCCACACGAGCTTCCTGTTCACGTGAGAGCCGCACCTCTTCCTTTCACAGTGCAGCCTGGGACCTTCCCAGGCTGCACTGAGACAAGAAGCGCGATCGGCCCAGCTCCCGAGGCTCCACACGCAAGGTAGGTGCACGGAGGACCTGGGACCAATGCGCGACTGCGCACCATTTTTGGCTTAAAGCCAAAAATGAAAAAGTGCGTGAGCAGTGCCTGCCAGGCCCTGGAGCGTCGCACAAATGTGAGTGCGTCGTGTGGACCACTCCTCACATTTGCATGAAGCTTGAGGGGCCCTTTCGCATGGAAAATGCCATGAGAAAAAGGCCCATGTCTAGCACTCTGCAAACAAGACTTGGGATGAAACAGGAACAATGATTTATCTGGAATGAGTATCAGAATACAGCAGCTGTCCCAGAATATAAAAACAGGTAGGCAGTATATATTGTATTGGTGTTGCTAAACCAAATATTCAATTTTTTCTAAAATGATTGCTGATCTGCATCAGTGCATTCTACCTGTTAGGGATGTGTATACTCCAAGGCTATTTCCACAGTATACTATTATAGTGCTATTATTCCACTTTCAACATCCTATGGAATCCTTGGATCTGCAGTTTAGGGAGGGGCATTTAGAATTCTCGGCCAGAGGGTTCTTTGACCTCAGTAAAAACTCAGAATTCCACAAGATGTTGAAAGTGGAGCAATAGCACTATAACAGGCTGAAATGGCTGAACTCTTCCCTTCCTCTGTGTTCAGTCCACACCTGGTTCAATGGTTTTGTTTTGTTTAAAGGAATGAGACCCATCTCTTTCTTTGCTTATTGTTTTCAAATGTGTGCATGTTTTTAAATTGTATGTATTGCTTTTTATCATCTGCTCATTTAAGCAGAGTATTTTATTTTATCAACATACTTATATCCTGACATACATTTAAAAAATCTCTGGGCAGTATACAGCAAAATTAATGTTCTGTGTGCATTTGAAATGTGTACATTTTTCTATGTGTACTTTTCCAATTTGCACATTTCTTCCAGAGGCATCCTGAGCCATCCATCAAGATTCCAGAGCACAATTTTTTGTCTATTTTTTGTCTATTTTTTGAAGTGTGGACCAAGACAAGCCCATTGAAAGTGGAACTGAAATGGATTATAATCATATTCCTCCTACATCCCTTTTCCTCACTTTGACAGGACAGATTTGCTGCAGATCATTTGAATGTATATTCACTAAGCAGTCATGTAGTGACTTGGAGGTGGGGGCGCGATTCACCCCAGAGGCAATGTTCTTGGGGTGTCCCAGCCTGTAGCCATGCCCCTGTGCACACTGGCCACACCCCCATGCACCTTGGCCATGCCCCTGCACACTGCAGCCATGCCCCTTGTGCCATAGCCCCCCTCTTCTTGCCCCCCACTCCAAGCTCCGCCACTGCTAGTTGTGTATTGGAGCAAGGACTAATAGGGTCAGGGCCTCAGATCATTTTGATTAACGGGACATAATATTATCTACCATCCCCCTGGATCTCCTGTTCCTCCTGAATTTAGCTCCAGTTTACACAGTAATTGGAGGGAGAATAGATTTACCCAGCAGTCATCTATTGTTATTATGAGCTATCCCTGTTGTAATCCTATAGATTACAAGATACCTGTTCTCAGTATTAAAGAACCACTGGAAATTGTTCTCAGTTGAGATGACTGCTAGAAATTGCTTTAGGTCAACAAAATCACCTGCACTATTGGATTCTCTGTGGAGGTGCTGCAGTGAGAGCTGACACCTCATCATCTATCACTATGTCACTAACAAGAGATGTCATTGTTCTGGAATATCTCTCTGACTACTGTTTTTATAAAGGTCAGACATCACCCCTGCATGATAACTGGATTCCAGATACTGAAAGGAGCTAATAATTAGAACTGGTCAATACTCAAGATCTATCCAATGTTCTGAATTTGATACTGTTGGCATTTGAGCAGGATAGCAATTTAGGGTTCTGAATTGTTCAGTATGATATTTTGGGAGATTTGACCAAAGTATGGAAGGCTTAACTGCCCTGAAGGCACCAGATCTTGTCTGATCTTGGAAACTAAGCAAGGTCAGCCTGGTTAGCACTTGGACAGAAGATTGGCGATGAACACTAAGGTCACTTCCACACAACACTGTTATAGTGCTATTATTCCACTTTCAACATCCTGTGGAATTCTGGGGCTTGTAGTTTCCCGAGGCCGGAGAGCTCTCTGGCTGAGAATTCTAAATGCCCCTTGCTAAACTGCAAACGCCAGGATTCCACAGGATGTTGAAAGTGGAATAATAGTACTATAACTGTGTAGTGTGGAAATGATCCAGGTCTTGTAAGCTATACTTCAGAGGAAGGAAGTGGCAAAACCACCTCTGAATATTTCTAGCCTAAAAAACCCCTATGAAATCCATGGGGTCACCATTAGTAGACAAGCGACTTGAAGGCACATATACAACACATATGCAAGAACTGCAAATTTAAAGGGGGTACCTTATTTTTTTAAATTAATTTGTTCCTTGCCTTTTTCCTGATACGGGACCCAAGGACATACGCAGCACATGTTAGAACAAAAACATCTTGCATTACCTTCCAGCCATTTCTTTCAGTGGAAATATCTGAAGCTTGCTAGCTGCAGTGAAAAGGTCCTGGGCAGTCTCTGCTGTGAGTGACAACTCCTCTGTGTAGAGATAGTCCAGCAGGCTGTGGATGGTGGAGGCGGCCATATCCTCGAGTTGGATTTCCACACTTTCTGATTCATTTTTGGAATGCATGAAGACATCTCTGAAATAAGGACTGACTGATGCCAACAGCATCCTGCATTTAGGATAAAGAATCATCCAAAAAGGAATGTGGAAGATCTTCATCTGGAGACAAGCAAGGAATTGTGTTCATTGTCTCAAACCTATCAATGGGCTTTTGTATCAATGTCCATCATTCTGGACCATTTTCAGATTAAGGACTGGATGACACCATTTTCTAGAGGTTTCACTACCACCTTGTTGGGTGCTTCCAGAAGGTAATACTGAGTGACCATTACTCTACCCTGTGAGAGTTATTTGCTTGTATTAGGTATTTGGTAATGGGTGCATATTTGGTTTTAATTTAGCTATTAGGCATTATGTATCTGTTGCCTTTCAGTATGGTGGTCCTCTTCAGGTAGTTCACGGTTAAAATGCTAAAACAAATCAACACAAAAAAACAACTAAATTTTAAAAAATGCTAATATAATATCATGCATCAGTGGTGGGCAACTGCACAGGTCCAAGGGCCAATTTTTTTATGGCTGAGTATGCCAAAATACCTTTCCTCCATTTGCCTTCCAAAATGGCAACCAGAATGTGTATGATGTCACTTCCTGTTACCCTTAAATGGAGGGAAAAGAAGGTATCTGAGAGAAGGTGGGTGGTTTTAAGAGAGTGTTTATATCTTCATGAATCTGCAGAGCTGTAGGTGCTGTTTGGGGGTGCTAAGACGATTAAAGAGGGAGTTGGGGGCAGTGATGGGAGACTTCATGATCTTCAAAAATTGGGCTTAGAGGGTGATATTTTCCCTACCACTACCATTTGTATAAACCTCAAGTTACAATTACAGACTGACAATCTTATTGAGCCAAAAGGAGGTTGGAAGTGCCTGATGTTTCATGTCTGTTTGCATTGATGCAGAATGCCAGTTTAAATTACTGAGAAAAATTCCCTGGGAGGGAATTCCACAAAGTCAGAACCAGCAGTGAAAAAAAGCCCTCCTTTTCATACCTACCAACCTAAGCAATCATAATGGTGAGCACGTGAACAGGGCCTCTGTAGATAATCTTAGCCTGAGTTCATGTATGTGAAAGTCATCCCACACCTTCAAACATTTTGATTTTTCATCATATCTCTCTACCAATAAACTATGCCTATGCTATGGACTGAATGGTGCCTATAAGATAGAACAAAAGGCAGTCATAACAGAAATACCGATGGGTGACAAGAGTTTGGATCTTGGAGTAGGAGACTTCTTTGTTCTGGATAGAATTGTGCTCTGTCTGAGTAAGCCTGCGTCTGAACCATGCTATAGTATGTTTATCCTTCGTTAGTGAAATGATATCTGTAAGTCCAATTGGAACAAAAAAACATAAAACAAAACAAAACAAAAAAAACCATTCCCAACCAATTGCTATGAGATATGACTATTTCATAACTGAGATGGAAATCAACACTGTCCACTATTTCCAGTGGAAATATGAGAACATGATTTTCATAGAATATCTAGATGAACTAAATAGTACAAAGTCACCTATGACAAGGAAAGCTCCTTCCTTCAACTCCCAAAGTGACATCACAAAGTTGTTGTGCCTGGTATAGTTGTTTCAAACCTACAGGGAGGAAAAAAAGATGGGGAGAGGGGGAAAAAAAGACTGAAATAGGAGAAAGTCAAATGCACCTGCTACCTCCTTTGACCTTATTTCCTCCTTTATCCCACCACAAACAAGGAGGTTCCTGGGCCATAACATCTTAGAACTGCAGAGTGGGAAAGTATCATGGAGGTCATCTAGTCAAATGGTTCTCCACCTGTAGTTCCTTCAGAGTTCAGCTTCCAGAATCCTCAGCCATCATAGCAACAGGGAGGAATTCTGGGAGTTTAGGCCCAAAATGTCTGGAGTGCAAACGTTGGAGAACCACAGATCTAGTCTTATCTTTTTCTTAATACAGGATCAACAACACTGGATGCAATTACATCATGCTTGAGAGATGGTTATCCACTCTCTCCTTAAATACTTCTTGTGAAGACCCACAATCTCCCAAGGCACTAGTATGAAAGAACTATAAATATGAGGAAGTTTCATCTGAACTTCAGCTGAAATCTGTTTTCCTGTAATTTCTATCTAGTTCCCTTTGGAAGTCACAGTGAATAAATGTGGTGGATTCCCACATGGCAGAGGGCCACATTGGATGGTTCTTGGGGTCTTACAACTTCTATTATTCTCAGTCTGCTGTCTGACAACCTTTCAGTTTTTTGAAGACAGTTATCATATCTCCCTTTAATTTTTTTTCTCTTTTTCAGGGTAAATGTAACCAGCACTTTCAACCATTGCCAATCCAGGTAGACCTTGCAAAAACATCTTCAGTCCCAAGTTGAGAAACTACCAGAGAACGAATGAATGAATGAATGAATGAATGAATGAATGCATGAAATGTCCCTGTGCTCTAATGACCTTTAGATTTACCTTGACATAAATAGGTTTCATGAGACTGTAGTGGTTTTTCTATGTCATCCTCTTCATCACTCTCCTCCAGAGAATCCATGATCTCAGCCTTTAAAATATGCTCAGGATCCACCTTGAAATCTTACCATGTTCACCTATGCGGGGTTAGAATAGGAACAGAATTTAAAGATTTTCCCTGAGATAAATCAAAATTTGTGAAAATCCAGGCTTAATACATCTTCAGGCAATCTTCCATCTTGGCTTCTGATGTTTACACATTTGCCTCAAATAAAACAGTGATTTTGGATGCCAAAAAGTTCCCACTAAAAATTGAAAATGTGGTTACCCATATCTTTGATCAAAGATCTGAATTTCCCTGCCGATCTGGAGTTTCTCACAGACAACTGACAGATCATTTTGAAACATAAATTTTAAAATCAGAATTAAAAAAGAAATAGTGTTACAACACTATCATAGTCTTTCTGGATTTTAAATAAACATGTTCCAGATTTTATTTGTACAAAATGAATGAAACATTCTGGCATTGGAATTTTTCTCAAAATAAAATCCTGCCTCTTTCTGCTCTGCTACCACGAAATACAGTAATCCAGGTGTGAACAGCCTGGGGTTGACCAGAAATTGTTGGACCACAACTCAGAATATCCCCCATCATTAGCTATCCCAGCTAGGGCCAATGGAAATTGCAGTCTAATAACATGTGGAGGGAGCCAGCAGTTTGAGTGTTGGACTATGACCCTGGAAACTTGGGTTTGATTCCCTGCTCAGCTGTGGAAATCCACTGAGTGACCATGAGCATATCACATACTCTTAGTCTCAGAAAACTCTACAACAGGTTTACCTTAGGGTTGCTATAATTTGGAAACAACTTGAAGGAACACCATGACAAGCATTGTCTCAATTTGTTGTTTCTTATTTTTTAATAGGCATGAGTTAACTGCTTTTAATTCTCTTGATAGTTTAAGTTATATTTTTAATTATTGTATGATGTGAATTTTCAGCTGGATCTGTGTTAACTGTTGCAAGCTGCCCTGAGTCCCAGACTGGACTGGCAAGAGCAAAATCCCTGTGAACAAATTCTGTCCAGAAAGCCCTTTGATAGGTTCACCTTATGGTTGCAATAAGTCAGCAAAGACTTGAAGGCACACAGCAGAAGCAACATCTGGAGGACTAGATGTTTCCCACCCCTACTGAAATCTCCAGTGTTTCCTTGATTATTCTTTTCCCCTAAGGGTCCTCTCATGTTGGCTTTCTGTCAAGCTGTCTCATGAATGGGAAGATATTAGATCAGGATCTACTGCTAAGTGTCTAGGTGATTTGCAGAAAATCTGGAGTCTCTGATGCCCAGTTGCTTAACAATGACAAAGCTTTTTCTTCTTCTAAACTGGGATGTTCATTTGAAGAAAGTCAGGAGGAAGGATTGGGGAAGTAAGGTAAAGATTTTTGACTGTGGGCTCAGTTTTGATGCTGACAACGTACTTCAAGGTTATGTGCTCAGGGAAACGCTTGATATTTAATTCTATCCATGTGTCTGCCCCACAGCCACTGTTGAGCACCTGCCTCTAGTTGGTTGACCTTTGGGTTCCCATAGGCTCTCTTTGGGTTCTCTCATTTCATTCTCTCCACTGTAATGGCTAACCTCTGTCTTGGAGAGAAGGCTCCAATCATCTTTAGATCTGCCCAGCAGAGAGATCAAAGGAAGAAGAGCAATGGTTGGCTTCCTTCTTAGTTCCAACTGCTTCAACTGTCAATGGTTGGCTTTTAAAGGGGCAGGCATCTCATGTATATAAAACCTGATTGGCTGATAAGTGTCTGGAGTCTTGGATATTGGTTTATCTATTTATTATTTATTAATTATTAATTTAGAGTATTTCTATTTCACCTTTCAGCCAAAAAGTCTTCCAGGATGGCTTGCAAATTATTAATTTGACAGTTCCCTGCCCTCAGGTTTACAGTCTAAGCCATGACATGTAAGAAAAAGGGGATGGCAGCTGGAACACGGAGACAGGGCCTCTCTCTAGCTGCTCAACCAATGCATGATGGAGCTGTACCTGGCTGTTCTTCTCTCCCTCAAAAGTCACAGCAATTGCAGTTGAAACATGGATGGAGAGCATTATTGGTTATACTGTGACATCAAAGACATGTTGTCATGCTTCATTAGCAAGGCATGGTCTTAACACACAGTTTAAAACCATAATATATGACTGTGGAAAGCATTAGTAGATGGAGCATGGTGTATGCCATGCTCTAACACTTTAAGCCTGCAAAGGGTGAAAGACTTTAGACCTGTCTTGTGTCTTACCTGAGACCCACCAACTAATTCCAGATGTTAAAGATATGCAAAGGAAGAATACAGGACTAATATTAAAGAGAATTAACAGCCGCTGAGCACAAGGATATCTTCTGAACAGGAGTGGGTGAGAATTTCATTTTAGCTCATTTTAACAAGGAAGCTACCAAAATTTGTGCATCTCTTCATATTCATGCTGCAAAGAATTTCAACCCAAATTCAGCTGTTAGTTCCAGGTACAGTAGACTGACTGAATTAAAGAAACATAAATACTGATTTACTAATGTCAAAATATAGTTGTTCTACATATAAGTTTTCTTCATCAGAGCAGTTTAATTTAGAAAGAAAAAAGCTTTTTGTTCTTCACACTGAAAGAGACTTGAGATGTTCTAGTCTCCACTGAACCAGGAAGCTTATTGGGTAACCTTGCAGAAGCCACTATCTCTCTGCTCAATCTGCCTAACAGTGTTGTTTCAAGGGGGAATCAAGTGAGGAAGAATCAAATCATGCTGGTAATTTGAACTCCTTGTTAGAGAGGTGGGTGATAAATGTAATAAACAGTAAATGAATAATCAGGAGTAAAAAATACTTGTACTTCTTCTGCAGAACGTTGAGATATCTGCTATAGATTCCAATCTAACTTCTGCCCTCCCTTAGTTTGGTTTGACAGTGGCTTTCCAGAGTTTCAGGAAGGACCCTTTCCATCATCTCAATTTCACTGTTTTTCTGGGATACTGAGAATCAAATATGATATATCTTTATGCAGAACATATGCTTTATCATTGGAATCAAAAGAGGTCACCCTAGCAAATGAATAGGCCTGTAGGGTAATTTCCTCACTTATGTCAAACTCATAGCTGCATTGAGATGTGTGCTGGAGTTTTTAGAGGTGGTTACATGAGCACATTTTGGGTCTTTCACAGATGGCTGTAATGGTGAGCATATGTGGGCAATAACTAAAGGCCAAAGTAGAAAATGAATGGGGAATTGTTTGGTTCACATTTTAATGTGAATCTGCCAATTTTGCACTTTTGGACTGATATGTGAACTGAAACTCTGATATCTTTCAAAATTTGCTCATGCATTAATTTTTCCAGTGCAATTCTCTAGCCCCCCAAAAGCACAGAAAAACATGTTCGTTGATGAAAAGACATGCACGTATCAAGGAAAACAACATTCAAAATGCATTATATTATGAATCTGCTTACAAAAATGTGCATATTTGACAAATGTGTTCCCAAATATGAGTATTAGGAGTAGGGATGAAATGAGAGATCATCAGTTTCCTGAAAGAGATTGAATTTAGAGTTCCCAACCCCTCAAGAAGTTGAGACCATTTCTGTACTACGTGTTATAGTGCTATTATTCCACTTTCAACATCCTGTGGAATTCTGGAGTTTGACCCTCCCTAAACTGAAAACCCCAGGATTTCATAGGATGATGAAAGTGAAATAATAGCACTATAACAGTGCAGTGTGGAAATCAGCACTGTTGCATAACAAATAGCCATATGGTTTTGTTGTGTACCATTGCTGTTTACTATGTTAAAAAAAAGACAAGCAAGCCTGCACAAAACACACATGTGACTGCCTGAAAATAGTCTTTTGTATATCAAAAGCTGTGCAATTTTCAGAAGAAACTGATTGCTACAAATGTTTACCAATCTTATTTATTTATTATCGTACCTTTCTCCCAATAATGGGATTGATGATGGCTTATAACATATTTAAAAACAATATTGATTAAAAAAACTATACAAAATCCTCAATAAAAATATAAATATGAGTTATTTAAAAACAGTTAAAATTTTATGAAGTTAAAAATATTAAAATTAATTAGGAAACAGCACAAAACTGCATAGCACACCATTAAAAGCTCTTTCCAGTCAGTTTCTAAAAGCCTGATTGCATAAAATGTTTTAACCTACTGGTGGAAGGAAAGCACAGAGGGAGCCATCCTGGCCTCCTTTGGGAGGGAGTTCCAAAATCTTAAAGCAGTCATTGAGAAGGCCCTCTCCCTTAGTCCCACCAAATGAACCTGAGAAGGCAGTGAGACAGAAACAAGGATACATGGTATAGTTTCAAGCAAACTTAAAAAAAAAATCTCAGTATTTGGATCCTCTCTCCACAGATCTTAAGACTGGAAAAGCAAGCAACTGAGAGAAACTGTGATAGACAAATCCACCCACTCTTCAGCTAGATACTGCATTGGAAGTTGAACATCTATAAACCACTTTTGGAGGGAAAGAGAGGGCAGGTAATTGGATGTCAATGGCAAAAGAGGTACCTAAGGAAAAATGTAGACCTCTTCAGCTCAGCTATCTGAAGCATTTCTCTGTGGATGATTTTTTTCCCCACGGCAGAGCATTAATGCCAGGAATGACCTTTGTGGAGTAAAATAAAAATCTTGAAGAGAGAGGCAGGGGAGGTAGGTGATTAAATTTGAGAAAATAGTAGACTCTCCAGCCCTGCATCCATTCTGTTCCTAAAATGCACCCCAGACCTGTTCTTTCTATGACCTTCTGCTATTCTGAAAACAGACGTTATAGTTTCTTTGCCCTCTAGGTAACTCTTTTTTGGTTCCAATTTGGGGTGCTGAATGGCACTGAAAAGAGCATCTCAAAATGTGTGAACTTTGGTGGTCATTTCCAACAACAAAGAGAGGTGAAATTGAAAAGCCAAAAAAGGGAACAATCCACCTTTTTGAGGTTGCAACAATATTTTGAAATGAAGGATGCTGTAAGGGCTCTCCACTCTTGTCCTCTTCACTCCTCCAGCCTTCCCTTTTTAAAAATCTTGAAGAGAGCTGTAGTGATGTCTTTGAAGTTCCAGATGCTTCAGTGGAATGTATCACAGAGACACACGCAAAGATATTCAGACTCACAACCCCTGCACTGTTGGCTCAGCAAGGGACCACTGAATTAAAGGCCATTTCTGCACTAGCCTGTTATAGTGCGATGATTCCACTTTCAACATCCTCTGGAATCCTGGGGTTTGCAGTTTTGGGAGGGGCCAAGTGTCCTCTCCCAAAACTGCAAACCCCAGGTTTCCAAAGGATGGTGAAAGTGGAATCATCGTACTATAACAGGCTAGTGCAGAAATGGCCATAGTTAGGGCCTTTCTGCCCTATGCTGTAATAGTGCTATTATTCCACTTTCAACATCCTGTGGAATTCTGGAGTTTGTGGTTTATGGAGGCCCAAGAGCTCCCTGGCTGAGAATTCTAAATGCCCCTCCCGAAACTGCAAACCCCAGGAATTCATAGGATATTGAAAATGGAATAATCGCACTATAACAGTGTAGGGTGGAAAGGCCCACAGTTTCAAGCTGGTGTTCTCTCTCGTTCGCTCTCTCACATACATGCACACACACACACACACACACACACTATTCTAATTGTTGCAGGGGATGCTCAATTTATGTATGTAATTCATATCTCATAACTTGGTTTCCTCCAGTTTTAGACAAATTATATACCTTTATGTATCCACCTTCAAATATTTGCTAAGAAGAAGATCACAAAAGTTATGGATAAGACCTCTACATGATGGCCATTTTCGCACTACACTGTTATAGTGCTACTATTCGACTTTTAACATCCTGTGGAATTCTGGGTTTCGTAGTTTAGGTAGGGGCATTTAGAATTCTCAGCCAGAGAGCTCCTAGCCTCACTAAACTACAAACCCCAGAATTCCACAGGATGTTGAAAGTGGAATAAGAGCACTATAACAATGTAGTGCGAAAATGGCTGATATAATGTGAGGACAAGTAGCAGCTAGAGCTATGTCAATTTGACAAAACATTTCTAAGCTGTTCCATCCACTCTTAAATCATCTGTCTTTCAAATATAGTGAACTGATGAGGTGAAATTATTTAGGGAACGAAAAACATTTCATTCTCTACAGAAAGCTCTATTTTGAGGTACTTTTTGAATCTGGAGAGATCCAAAATGGCTCCTGCTGCCTGTTTTGTCACTGAGGAATGACCCTAATGATGAATAAACATTGAATGTCTACACAAAAACACTTTTATGGAGTGTACATGTTGTTTCTCTAACAGCACATATTAGTCAAGAGATGTAAAAACCTCTTCAGAAAAGTGAAAGTGGCTCATGAAAAATATAAACTCATTAGGTGCCCTTCTAACCCTAGTTCTTTTTGGAGACACCTTTATGCACAAAAAGACACTATTTATAAATTGACAGAAGGGCTTAAAAGGCATTCCATATCATTTGGGATGGATATGGCTGTACATTTTACAGTGCAGTTTTATGCATATCTACTTAGAAGTAATTATTCACAGGTAAATGGGCACAGGATTGCAGCTTAACTATGAAATAGTATGCATGCCTAATTATAAGTAAATTCCATTTATTTATGGATAGTTACATTGTGTTCAGTGGGACTTACTTACAGTAAATGTGCTGAAGAACCAGCCAACAATTCTGTGAAACAGAGTTAGGTGGCAAGTAATTTCATGGAACCATTTCTCTTGAATTACTGAGTCAACTTCCCAAATTTTTGGTGTAATAATTTTTTTACCTGAGATCCAGTGATTTAAAATAGCAACTGTTACTGCAGGTTAGGCCTCCTTAGAGATGGCATAAAGATATCATTTTGATATCAATAATTTGGCTCTCTTCCACCACCCCTCTCCATGTGTTTGTGAGGCCCCCAGACAAGCACAGAACTAGACTCGGCCATCAAACACTGCAATATCCCAAGACAAAACAGGCAGGCCAGAAATAGCCAGATCACCGCTTTAGGAGATCTCTCTGCAAACACCCTCATTGTGTATGCATGCTATTTACACAACTCCCTGCCCCAAGCAGGCAACTTGGCAAGCTCAACTGCCAAGCACTGAGCATTTGCATACTGTCTACCTCTTTGTCAATTCGGACCTAACTCAATCATGCCAAATTTTGACCTTCCCAAAGCTTTGTCTTGCGCCCAAAACTCATTGTTTTTCCCAAGTACGGAATAGCCTGCAGTTACATTTATCTCTATAAAAACCCCTGATTCCAAGACCATCCTCAGATCGCTCCCGAGTTCCAGACTGTCTTGCTGCCGCTTTGCTTGGCGAGCTTCCCCTCAGCTCCACGTGCTGAGCCACATCGAACCCCAGCATCGCTCTCTATTCTTCCAGGCTTCAGGACAGGTTTCATATCACCCAATTCAACAATCCCTCTCAAAACCCCTCTATACCACTCCAACCTTTACTTTCCTTAGTTATTTGTGTGATTGTGTGTGTTGCATCCACTGTGTGGCTAAAATCTCAATTATTCTTATAACTTGGTGTGCTTCTTGACTTGGCCTGACCCCGTAGACATTGGGCAAAAGATTCCACTGCGTTGCCCTGCTTCTCGCATTGCTAACTTGTGCTCTAGCTAATGTCCCCAAACTTAGTTAATTGAGAGCGCATATAGGTGTCCCTCCCGGGACCCCCAGTAAACAGGGTAACACAGCACTAGAATCTAGTATTCTGGAACTGAGTATTTCATCAACAGCTTGGTGAGCTGGAAGGTGGGACTGTATGTGATGGATGATGGCTCTGAGATCGAGTAGCAACTGACTGTGCCAGGAACAGAGCAAGTGATTGCCAAACCAACTTGCAAACATTCCCATCAGTTGGAGGCAGAGTTGCCCCAACCAGCTCCAGAAGGAGAGGGAACCAGCAGTGATTTGGAAGGATGACAGTCACCTAAGCTCCTTAAACCCCAGTCAAGAAGGAGGCCAAAACAGGCAGCTCAGAGGGAAGCTGCATCAGCTAGATTAAGGAAGCAATAACAAGTAACACCTGTTCTCAGTGGCTATTTAGGTCTGTCAGTGTGGCTTGCTCTTTGCTTGTAGCAAATTACTTGCAAGCCTTACGACCGTCATGTTCCAGCTCCCTTGATCCGTCTGGACAGACCTCTGCTTTCTAACCTGTTGGACTGGACCTCAACCTGGCTTGGCTCTGTGGTTTCCTTAATAGTTGTTGTATCAGACATTCCTCGCTGCCTCCTCCTCCTCCTCCTCGCAAGTATTCTCGCCTCCTCCCCCTTGCTGGCAGTGAGGCACAGGAAGGGGGTTTGACTCTGACATTGTGTGCGTCATGCCCAAGTTCCAGGACCCAGGTGCAAACACAGACAGGATTCTCCCCAACAGCTGCAACCCAACCCAGTATAGACAAGAAAGGGATTGCCTACGAGAATCAGAGCACTTATATAGGGAAGATGCATTAATTAGGCAAACAGCTGGGGGACGCTGTTGGCCAATAAATACAACAGATGGGGTGGGAAGAAGTCCATTTCAGACAACTGCCATTTCTGGTGGAAGCAGTCCTTGTCTTGTGTTCCTGAAACACTTTGACTATAGCTTTATGTTCTAACTAAGCTGCTGGATATTCCCTTGAACTGACACTCTGAATTTATTGTTGACCTGGACTGCTGAAACACTAATTGACTGATAAGTTTTTGTAAACCTTGACTCTGTCTGCTACTATAGACTCTATTTTAGGACTGTGAACTGTGTCTTTCTAAACAGGGCAGTGTGTTTATTTTGCCACCCCCTGAATCTCAATGGCTGTTCCCAGGCTGTGGACTCCTCCTCCACAAGAGACTAGGTTCTCTGATTTCTTTCTGTGATCAGGCAAAGACTTTTTTTTTTATTTAAACAGACTTTTGGCCATTAACTGATTGTGTAGAAGGGTCTTTTAATGAGGTGTGCATGTTGTACTTGTATTTGACTACATAGTTCAATGTAGAGTAAGTGTTACATATGCAGAACTACATTTCAGAGCCCTTGTTACAACTTCCAGGGTGCAATGTTGTGTTGTGATAGATCCCCCTGCCACTTGAACACTCATTCCATTGCTGGTGGAAAGTGCAAGAGATTGAAGGAGCATCTGGCTATGCCCCCATAGCCAGGCACAAACTGGAGGCATTTTCTGCTGAGATCCTCTGAAGGTCTCTGTGCATGATGTCAGCAGCCTGTGCCCAAATATGTAGATGCTGCTGCAAACCCTTTGCTCCGCAACCAGCAATGGAATGGCAAAGGGAGCGGGAACACTATCACAACTCAATGATTGAACTTGAAGGAGGAACTTTGGTCATGGGAGAAGGTGGAAAAGAATACCAACCTCCACAACAACTGAAATAGTGTATATATACAAGCATCATGTGGACTTAATACTTGCATCTGTCACTAATGGGACCCTGGCCTCAGAATCAACGTTCATATTTTGCAGTTGTGAAATATTTTGCTGGGTGTTTTTCTTTTTAATCTCTCTGCACCTCTTCTTCCATGTCGCCAGTTCTCCTCCCAGCCAGCTGAAGATATATTTTGCTCTGTTGCTTAGCTCAGAAGTTATGGATCAAAATACAATTGGTGCAGTTGTGAAGGCAACGAAGCAGTGAATGGCTTGTTCTCAGTCAAGGCAGTAGTATTACCCTGATAATCACAGGCTGTTGGATTTGAAGCGTAGTGTTTTAGAGATCAAAAAGTGATGTCTCTGCTTGGCTGCTTTTAGGATGAAGGATTTGGGAAGATGGACTCTTAAACGTTAAGCTTATTCTTGGCACTAAAATATGTTAAATTCAGCATGAAGAAAACACAGCAGTTGGGTGTACAGGGATTGGAACCCAAAATTTTAAACACACAAGGTCATGGGCCTATATTTTTCCTTTCTCTCCAACATTTGGATTTCAGAGAATCACAGAACTGGAAGGGATCCTAGGGCCCATGCATTCCGTCCCCTCTACTCTAAGAATTTGGGGGATTTTAAAAACCTGACATTTTTTTTCTAGCACCAGTATGAAGAAATTAGCCATTTTTCGTAATCTGTTCTAACAAATGAACAAAAACAAAATTGTCACTCACAGAATTTAAAAAGAATTTTTTCTTTGTAGGAAAACTTAAGTATTACACCCCATTCTATCCCCTTTTTTCACCTGTGGGAGATTGGGGGAAAAAATAAGCTTAAAATGTTTTACTGCCTGAAGTGAAAAAGAAGATGGCATTTCCTTCCAAGCAAGAAGTGACTGTCTCACTTTGTCTAACAACAGGACTGGCTTTGTTGGAGAACACACAATGACCTAAATACTATAGTTCCATTCAATGAGTGGGTTTTGCCTATGTATTGACTCACCCACAGTGGAGGAAGAGACTCAATTCATTTGAAAAATGGTGCTGGAGAAGAGTTCTGTGGAACGCCTGGACTGCCAAGAAGACAAATAAGTGGGACCTAGAGCAAATCAAGCCTGAATTCCCACTAGAGGCCAAGGTGACTAAGCTGAGGCTGTTGTACTTTGGACACATTATAAGACAAGGCAATGATGCCTGGCAAAGAAGAAGGCAGTAGGAAAGGAGGAAGACCCCTTTACGGGTATATAGACTCAGTCAGGGAAGCCAAGTCTCTGAGGTGAAAGACCAAAGCATGGCTGTTGATGACAGGATCTCTGTGAATGAGAGACCTCACAGAATGAGGTCTCTCATTCACAGAGTTGCCAATAAGTTGAGGTTGACTTGATGGCACTTAACAAAAGCATGTATTGACTCACCATTGACTCAATGGACCCACTCAAGTTGAGACTACCCAATAAGATTCCAGTCATTCTTTCCGGGAAGCATGATACTGATTCCTAGCATGCATCCATCTTTGCTTAGGAGAGCACCTCCCTTGTGGTATTAAAGAAATTCACCAGTGCATCATGTGATATGGACCCTCTGTCATAAATAACTTGGTGAGGAATGCAGCAAACATGAGTTGAAACAGTCCAGAGGTCAAAAATATTGATTAAAAAACCACTGAAGTGGAGAGATGCATAGAACAATAGTCCAGAGGAGAAGCCCTTGCCAGTAGTCATAAGAATCAAGGCCAAGATATGAGAGGTAGGGGAGATGTCTTCCATGAGCCTTGTCCAACACTGTTTCCAGCAATGACCCTGTGCTCTAGCTCAGTGATTTGCAAACTTTGGTTCTCCAAGCATTTTGGACTTTCAACTTATAGAAGCTCAAGCCAGCTTGGCTAATGGTCAGAGACTCTGGGAACTGAAGTCCAAAACTTCTGGAGGAATAATTTGGAGAAGCATTACTGTAGCTGACATTTTCTACATAGCCTGATGAAAGAGCAGGGACAGTGGAGGCTGCTCTGATTGTGCTGCAGCTGTTTGCCCTGCCTGGCCACTGCCCAAATGCTTGCACATGCCTCCCTATGAGAGAGAGTCCTAGCACCCATGACAACGTCCTACAGAGGAAGTAAAAGTAGAGGGGTAGCTGTGGGAGGAAAACAGACTTTGGAGGAGCAAATGGAAATCTGGCTTGGAGTGGGGACCCTCAATTCTGTCACCTCAAACAGAAATCTATGGGGACGAGCCCCCCAAATGTCATAAATAGGGAAAAGTGGCAGCCTCAGTCCTCCTGGCATCTCAATCCCAGTCACAGCTTGTGCTACAGTGCTAACATCTGTGCAGTTCTAATTAACTCTGGTGTTATCCTTGGCTTTCTGCTAGGCAGATCTGATTTGTGCTGCATTGAGTATGTGACTTGTTTTTGTTTCGAGGGAGGAGAAAGCACCTCTTGTGTATAATTCTGCATATCGGGCTAAAATTTGCCAAGTGCTTGCGACTCCTTCAGTATAGAAAATTCTATATAAATGTAAAATATCCTATAATTGTTTATTATTATCCTATGCGTGGCAAGAGCCCCTGGGACATTCTCTGTGGAGCACATGAACCATGGTTGTGTTGCGACGCTGGTATCTTACCCTATGTTGCGCTTTGCCACAGTTCACAGAGTTTCACACATATTAAAAAAAAATTAGATAAAGGTGCCAATTCTCTGCATGCATAGCATTAAACACTGTTTCTGCCTTTTCTCTTTCATGCATTTTGGAAATGAGGCTTGTGTCCCTGTACTTGCAAAACTGTCTCTTTCCTCATCTGTGTTTCCTCATCATCGCTTGGTTCCACTTTCCTGAATTCAATGACTGCTTCTGAACGTTGGGTGTCTTGTTTTTTTTTTTTTTTAAAAAGAGCTTTTGATTTTGTTTTGCCCCAGAATAGGTCTCTGAAATGATTGCATGAGTGTGCCATGGTAATTTGATAGGAAACCACCAAATATGTTGCTGCTGCTGCTGCTGCTGCTGTTGTTGTACAACTTTAAGTCAGTTCTGACTTACGGCAATGACCTATCACTGGATATTTTTGGAAGAAATTTTCAGAGGGTTTTTTTCCCCTTGCCTTCCCTTGAGTCTGAGAGAATGCAACTTGCCCAAGGTCACCCTGTGGGTTTCCAGAGGATTTGAACCCTGCCTCCCATTGTCATCTTAGGCCATTTCTGCACCACACTCTTATAGCGTGATTATTCCACTTTCAACATTGTATGGAATCCTGGGGCTTGCGGTTTCGGGAGAGGCCTGGCCCCTCCCGAAACGGAAAACCCCAGGATTCCACAGGATGTTGAAAGTGGAATAATCACGCTATAAGAGTGTGGTGCAGAAATGGCCTTCGTGCAACACTCAAATCACTGCACCACACCGGCTCTCAAATACGATGTAAGTGACCTTGGTGGCTAAGAAAACCTATGATCAGATGTGGTGATTAGGGCCATTTTTGGACAGAGGTAGCCTGGTTACAGTTGTTCAGACAATAGTAATCCTCAAGACTGGGTTATTTCAGAGGTGGGAAATTGGAAAAGGTTGGGTGTTGAACTGGCCTTGTACAGAAACATTACCCTTTGATTTTGTTAATTTTTTTAAACTAATTTTTAAGAGTTTTTTAAAAACTTTTTTTAAAAATTACAATACCTCTGAGCAGCCCCTAAGGGACTGCTTCTTGGTTTAAAAAAGTCCCATGCTCTCCAAGTGACCCAGTTAAGGAGGAGCAGCCCTTGTTAATTCTCTACCATTCTCCTTTCTCAACTGCTTTAAACATTTCTGAGTTTCTTTCCCTTCCTTCCAGTTTCCCCTTTTGTTTTAATTGGTGCAAACTGAGGGCCTTTCTGCACTACAATGTTATAGTGCTTTTACTCCACTTTCAACATCCTGTGGAACTCTGGGGTTTGTAGTTGACTGAGGCCAAAGAGCTCTCTGGCTGAGAATTCTAAATGCCCCTCCCTAAACTGCAAACCCCAGGATTCCATAGGATGTTAAAAATGGAATAATAGCACTATTACAGTGTAGAGCAGAAAGATCCTGAGTTCAAAGTCCAAAAGTGGTTTGTACTCAGTTGACTCAGCAGGAAGGAGAAGAAAGGATGGGGAAGAATCTTGCCCTTCCCAATAGGCAAAAGCAAATAGCTGCAGTCTCTGCTAGCTTGTGTGTTCTTCCTCAATAACAATTTTTGTAGTCTTGGCCACACTCTGATCTCACTCGGCCATATGTCTCCTAGTTCTCATCTGTGAAATGCTGGAGAGTATACTCTGTGTGAAGCTACCTTTAAGGTTGGTCCAGAAGATGTTGCTGACACAGAGTGCTTCTGCTAGGCCTCTATACAGCAGCGTAACATACCTGTGTTGAAGGAATCATATTGGTTGCCTGTCTGCAACCAGACCAGGTTTAAAGTTTTAGTGTTAGTACAGAAAACCCTAACCAAGTTTAGCTGATATTTGCTTAAGCTTGTGACTTCAGGACTATTGCAGGCTCTCAAGTTTCAAGGCCAAAACCTAAGATCTAAGGACTACTTTTCAAGACAGTGCTCTTGCCCTGAGCTTCTTCCCCCCATCCATGAAGAATGGAGAAGGGAGTGTAGGCCCTGAAGCTTGACAATCTTATCTTTACTGGAGAGACTGTTTTTTCCTTTGTGGACCCATTTAGTCTTTGAGAGGTCATCTGGATACTGATGGTTCCACCTGCTTCTGAGGTCAGGTTCTGAGTCTGTGGTAGCAGGGCATTTAGCATGGAGCATCTGCTGTATGAAATGCTCTTACCAGACTGACTCCAAGAATTTTAGATGTATGTTAAAGACTTACCTATATTTTGCTAGACTTTGTGGTGTTGTGTAGTCTACCATTTGCTTTATGGACAATGTACATCTTGTCTCTTGATTTTAGGTATTGTTTTTATATTATCTGCATTATTATTACTGTACACTTCATTGGAAGACACATTTTGTGTCAGTGACTCACAGTGTTTTTTTGTGCAAAGATCTTGATTTTTGCATAACTACAAAAGTTGTTTGTGGAAATGGATGTTTCTGAAAGAAGTGCCCAGAATGTGAATCTTGGAGTAGCTGGTCATTTTCTGATAGGAGATGTCAAGACACCTTTTCTCATAGAAGATAACAAAAAAATAAAAATAAAAATAAATTTTAAACAATGGGAACATTCTTTACATTCTAGTGTGTGCCTGTGTGTCAAGCTGTAGATGAAAAGGAGGAAGGAAGAGGGTGAAAAAGAAATGTGGCATCATCTGTATGACTAACTGGTTTTTACTTTCTCATGAGTTTTTGTGCTTACAAACCCATTTCTTCAGATGCAGTACCAACTGGTATTAAGGCCTGAGGCATAAAGCATATTTATACAGTTGTGGGAGTGGGATAGAATGTGATGAGATCCAGAAAGATGCAACTCATGTCCTTTGCTGTAAATTCTCAAAGGGCTGCATAAGATGATACAGGTCTTTAAGTTCCTTATAGTGCTCAGTAAGTGTTGATATGTGAAAGCAATAAATCTGCCTAACAAAAGTCAGTTTCTCAGGGTTCAAAACTCTCTCTGAGAAGATTCCTATTATTTTATGTTGAGTAGCCTGCACAAATAGAAATTTTGTTTCCAAGCAGAGGGAAGCAATAGCCCCACTATATTCAGTGCTGGTCAGGCATCATCTGGAGTACTGTATTCAGTTCTGAGTGCCTCATTTTAAGAAGGATATAGACAACTTGGAACAGGTTCAGAGAAGGGTGACAAGGATGATAAGAGGTATGGAGAACAAAAAGATATGAGAAAAGGTTGAGGGAAGTGGGCATGCTCAACTTGCTGAATAGAAGAATGAGGTGTGACATGATTACACTTTTGAACACCTCAAGGGCTGTGAGAAGGAGTAGGCCTGTTCTGTGCTGCCTCAGAGAATAGGACCAGCTCCAGTGATTTTAAGTTATAGGAGAGCAGATTTTGATTGAACATTAGAAGGAACTTCTTGACAATAAGAGTGGTTTTGCAATGGAACCAATTGCCTAGAGAAGTGGTAAGGTCTCCTTCTCTTTGGATGTCTTCAAAAAGAGGCTGGACACCCACCTGCTGGGGATGCTTTAGCTGGAGATCCTGCTTTGAGCAGGAGGTTGGACTTGATGGCCCATGAAGCCCCTTCCAACTCCATGATTTTATGATTCTATGACAACCACCATTTTGAGTCATGGTCATCTTCTAGAGCTGCCAGACTGTTGCTGTTACTGCAGCACTGAAGGTGATGTTATTACTGTACAGCTATGACAAGAAGAGCTTGGCACTCCTCTGCCCACTCCAGTTCTCTACCCCCAGGGGATGGCTGTAACTTAAAAGTTGAAGCTTGGAAGGTAAGAGAGAACAGCCCATGTGAAAAAATTATATAATACTTCATCTTGCTCAAAGATCTTTTAAGGATTAAAGTTATGAGAGACTTATCCTGGATTCAGTCTGTCAGTTCTACCATCTTCACACCTAAATGCCATAATTGCACATAGCAGCTGCCTTTGGGAAATTCCACTAATGCCACCATATCAGTAGATTAGTTTAGAAAACTCAATTTTTGGACTTTTTGGAATCAAATATTTGGAAGAAGCCAGAAGGATCATCTAGTCCAGTCCTCTGCCATACAGGAATACACAGGCCCTTTCTGCACACTACCTTTTAGTGGAGTCCTCCAGTGGAGGTCCCAGCATCAACTCGGCCAGAAGGGGAGCATGACAGGACTGCACCCTTCTGCATCGGCTGGCTCAGTCATGAAGGAAGCATGATGGCCATGCTTCTTCCTTCTAAAGTGCAGGTGGGTACCTTTCCAGGCTGTGCTGGGGCAGGAAACTGAGCCATTGTGCTTCCTAGGCTTCTGCAGGACAAGTAAGTCTGTGATCATTGCACGATTGTGGGTCACTGACAGGGAAAACCAGTCAATGATTTAATCTGTGGTTCCATTGCCTGGGGACAGGAAAAGGATAGGACTGAGATGATTTCATGCAGAACTGTCTTCACGGTCCTGTCCTTCTCCCATCCCCATGGCAGGTTGAGAGGGTGATGCGGAAAGGGCCCTAAGTATAGCATTCCTGAAAGAAGCCCCTAGCTTCTGTTTATAGACCTTCGAAGAAGACCAGTCCACCTCCTCTGCCAGATGGTTAGTTCCAAAAGCTAGCAGTTCTTCCAGTCAAGAAGTTCTTCCTAATGTTTAGGAAGAATCACTTTTCTTGTAATTTTTTCCAGTTGGTTTGTATGCTGGTCTCTGGAGCAGCGGAAAGTAAATTTGCTCCATCTTCTACACAATATCCTTTCAGAAATTTAAAGCCTTCTCTTCTCCAAGCTAAACATACCCAACTCCCTGACTTGTACCTTGTCAGGCTTCATTTCCATAACTTTGGCGATCTTGGTATCCCTTCTCTGAACATGTTCTGCCTTTTCCATAATCTAGACTACAACAGAATGGACTGTAACAGAAGTTCATTTTTGGACTAGACTTTTAAATTTTCCAAGCAAGGCTCACTAGCCAGGTGATGTGTGGAGACTTAGTCCAAGGAGTAATTTTTCCAGGTTCTGATCAATAGTAGCATAAACATTTTTAAATAATAGAACCTGTCTTGAGCCACCAATGGTAATTGTTTTGACTCAGTTTTTAGGGGGATGGGTGGGTGAAATATCTTCTCCGCCTTAGTTAGTGGCTACCCAGTTTCCCCCATTACTGAATGGAGGGTCAGCACATTGGGGGTACAGTTTTAGCCCAGTGTTAGGCATGTTCAGACAAGTTTCTATCTAGTACTCATCTTAGAAGGGCTGAAATGTAAGGTGTGCTCAGTCTTCACTTTTCAAAACAAAGAAAACTATCTGTTAGAGTCAGCAACATGATCATATTTCACCTTTGAGAACCAGTTCTACAACCATATTGTGAGAGTAGATAATGGACTGATGGTGCAAGGTAAGTCCTTGAAACATATAAACAGGGGCATGTTATCCTAAGAGGTGGGGGATTTGAGGACCACCCACCATGCCAGTGTCTCCTTACAATTTGAGGGAATTATAGCTCAAATGAGGCCTGCAAGAGGAGGGTAACAGCAGGATCTTTTCACCAGTGTATACCAGTATTTACCGTAGAGACGACTCCAGTTTAAAGTTAAAAGAAGTATTTTATTTGGATTGACAAACACACAAGCTATCAGACACTCTCAAGAACCATACAAGGCTATCAGAAATGAGGCATGAAAGGTTGGCTACAGAAAGATTAGGGGTGGAAAGAGTGATAGTTACCAGTCCTGAAGAAGAAGGTTGAAGTGGAGGGACTCACACAGCATCTGAGGGTAGCACAGAAGAATAGCAGTCTGGGTACTATGTCCAACATACTACACTTTACTGGGAGTGAAGCTGGGGTTTATCTATTGTATTTCCTACCCTGAAGGGTGTGTGTAAACAAAGCAGTAATGGCTTTCTCATGAGACTGACAAAGGAACCTGGAATGGACTGATTTCCTTAACTCTAGATTACAAAACATTGATGGGAGTCATGACAATCTCTTAATGTCTTGGTCAAGTAAGTGGGTATGGGGAAGATTTCCATAAGCTGATATCAAGGGATAGTCCCTGATTGCTTCACCTGAGCAGTTTTGCCTTTCATTGTTTTTGAGTGTGCATGGAGCCTGAGATGTTGAAAGGATCAGCATAAACCCATTGATGTCCGGGTTTCCTGCCTAATCCTCTCTGAACTTATGACCTGACCTGGCTCTCTTCTGGCTGGCATGCCTTCGATCAGGTTGACCTGGCGACATGGTTTCCAGTCAGCGTGCCTTTGATCATGATTTTCAGCCATAAATATCTTCAGTTATAAAAATAGCACATCCTGCAGAATGGAAGGTGTAGGGTATGGTAACAGACATGTGGTGATGTCATTACAGGGTCCAACTCAGTTTTACTGGCTGCTTTTGGAGATGAAGAAACCTACAACATGATGTCATCACATCTTGCATTTTGAATTCTGAAATGTTATTGTGAATGAGAAGGGGCAGGGGTACATCAGCTATAATATGAAGTACTCCATCTGGATCTACCAGATGTTCCCTTGTCCTTCACAATTACCTATGCTTCCTAGGGGGATGGGAGCTGTAGTTGAACAGTATTTGGAGACTTTACACACTCAATACCTTCTTTCTAGCCTAAGTACAGGTTGCATCAACAAGATACAAATATTGGTAGCTTACGGTGCCATCTGAACCATAGACTACTGACCATCACTGGTCACAAAATTAATTTTCTTAAACAGCCTTTTTCTTTATAGTGTTAGAATTTCTTTTAAAATTCTTTCCATGCTTCGTGTTTTCTCTCATCTTGTCTTGAGAAAGAATTTCTGATGGAACTAAAACCTAGCTTTCATTTTAACAGCATTCCAAATTTCTTTCCAATCTACTTTTGTAGGACAGTCTCAAACTCTCTGCAAGAAAAGTCCTACCAGCCTTTTCCCAGGGTTGATTTGCATTTTGGATCATGCGGTAATATCACTTCCAGCCAAGCCATCTGTTAAGGAGTTTTATTACCACATGTAAGGCAAAGTCTTCCCATTAGATCCAGATCAGGGATGATGAGGTATCTCTGTCCTCTCCCTGGCATTTCTAGTATAGATTGGGTGTCAGTTGAGTAGCTGAACAGCTGCACAGATGATGGATTTTTTTTTTTTTGAGAATTTACAGTGTTCTTCAACCAAAAGGATGGCTGTCTCTCAATTATATCTTTGCCAAGAGACTCGCTAAAATTAATGCCCCAGGAGAACTCACAGCATTCTATTTCATTCTACATGGAGATCTTTGTCCTACATCTGTAGCTGATACACACTAGGTCTTTCCAATGCTATACTAGTAAAGAAATAGGAAAACATACCAGAAATGAGACTTAGAAAAGCAGAAACACACCAACAGGACATGATTGTTATGAAAAAGGAAAGTTACCACAGAGAGTTGGCATGTATTTCTTTTAAGGTGAGGGTAGGGAACCTTTGGCTTCCAAAATGTTGAATTACAATTCTCATCATGCTTTTCTATTTGTTGATCAGGCTGGCAAAGCCTGATGGGACATGGGGTTCAGCAGTAAGTATGGAAAAGTTATCTTTTTGGACTATTATTCTGAATTGCTACTCCCAGAATCTGTCTGCCTGTGTGGCTAAGCAGCATTCTGGGGCCTGAAATCCCCAAAAGTAACTTTACCAAGCTCTCGTTCAGCAATATTTGGAAAGCTGTATTGCCTTTAAAGTAATTTGCTGAGTCACTTTTTCACCAAGGTCTCCAGAGCAACAGGCAACAAATAAAACCACTAAGCATACCAATACTACTACTACTACTACTACTACTACTACTACTACTACACCACAATGTGAACAATAAAAATAGAATATTTGTTAATGGAGAAACCACCAGCTGCTACTGCAGTCCATCAAAGAGCAATTCATAAATCCAAAAATCATTAGAGAATAAAATGTCAGAGCAATCATGTAAATGGCTTGGGAAATACATGTGAGAAAATTTTACCTTGCTACCTAAATACAAGAAATGTGAACACCTGTCATATCATCTCAGAAAAGGTATTCCATAAATGAATTTGTAGCATCAGTGGCCCTACTGGCTGGGGGAATTCTATATGCTATAGCCTAACTTCTCCAAACTCTGACAAAGTTCCAGCATTGAAAATATGGTCTCTCTGGTAGCTACCTACCTCCTCTCAGACCAATTAGAATCCAAGGTGACCTGGTTTAAAATTGGTCCTGTGTTCATTCTAGGAAATGCTGTCTGTCCTCCCAAGATTCTCTCACTATGAAGAATGGAGAGATTGATATTCTCCCATATGGTTTCTAGAGGCAGATCTAGGGTGGAGCAACTGGGGTGCCTGCTCACCCTGCCCACTTCCACTTTTCACCCTGCTCATTTCTGCTTCTCGACCCACTCACTTCTGCATGCCACTCACCCCACCCACCTCCACCTGCCTCTCCCCCGCTTCCCCTACTCACCCCACCCACTTCCACCTGCTGGTTGCCCCATCCCCACTGGTTGTCTCGCCCCCTTGCCCTGGGTGCCGTTAACCCTCTGTCCCCCATTGCTGTTTTCCTAATATTCTGATAAAGCAGGAGAAGGAAATGTATGGTCAGTGGGCTACACATGGCCCTTTGTGGCCCCCCACTAGCCCTCCAAAGCTCAGAGTACTCCCATTTTTTTCAGTGCACCCCCCCTATTTTTCATGTTGAAGACATTTCCTTGCACTCAAAAATTGTTTAAAGTGTTGTTTGAGTTGCAACAGAATGGGGATTCAATATCTCCTTGTGCAATATCTGCTCCCTCCAATGCAATGGATCTTTTTAGCACTGGATCATGCTCCCCTATGGGTCATTACTAGCTGAGGGAAGATGGAAAGCTAGCTAAGGGTGCTAACACAGAATTAAACTACTTTCTTTTTTAGTAAAAGCAAAACTAGCTTAAGCAGCCAATAGTCCCAGTAAATGTTGGGCTAGTCTATTCCTGACTCATTGCTGTTGAATCATATCTAGTCTGAAATACATCGAGATTGCACCTGATGTGGGGAGAATTTCCTCTCCTCCCCTAGAAATGTAATGACAGAAAGAAAGTTGGAGGAGAACCTTCATGGGAAAGGTCACACCCTCATTCCACATTTCATCAGTGAGATCACTGGGAAAAAGCTGGTGGGACTACAGGAGGAACTAAGACATTAGAAACAGATGTGGAACTTTATGCCTTTCTGTATCAGAAAGTTCCAGGAGTGTATGTGTGTGGGGTGGGGGGAGGAAGGGGAACCATCCAGCCCAGTGGTGAAAAAGTCACAGCTAACCAGAAGGAATAGACCAGAACAGGAGATATATACATGTATTGTTGTTGAACACCTTCAAGTCATTTCCGACTTATGGCGAGCTCAAGGCATATCTTATCATGTGGTTTTCTGGGCTGGGAATGTGTGATACGTCCAAGGCCACCCAGTGGGTTTCCATGGTCAAGTGAAGAATCAAACCCTGATTTCTAGGATTGTAGTCCAGTGCTCAAACCTACATCATGATGGCTCTCGAGAGCCATACGGAGAGCCAGTGTGGTATAGTGGTCTGAGCACTGGACTATGACTCTGGAGAGCAGGGTGCAATTCTCTGCTTGGCCATGGAAATCCACTGGGTAACCTTGGGTGTGTGACATACTCTCAGCCTCAGAAAACCCTGTGATAGGTTTGCTTTAGGGTTGCCATAAGTTAGAAACAACTTGAAGGCAGATAACAAGAAAAATCACCACATTTACAGCTAGAACTCCTGCAAAATCCCAAGACTTTTGCCCAGTTTGGATGAGCAGTAAGATATCTTTAACTCTTTAACTGCCAAGTGCGATTGCACTTCCAACTCCAATGTACTTCTATGCTGTGATGGGCAAATTCAAACTCTATGGCCCTTTTTGTACCTTACCTGTTCCTGGGGGATCCCAGCAGTGGCTTTGCCGGGAGGGGATCACAATGAGAGCACTCTCTGCACTGGCTGCTGCTGCGATCCAGGAAATGCGATGGCCTCACCTCTTCCTGCTGCAGCACAGACAGATACTTTCACAGGCTGCACTGGGGCGGGAAGCACAGGCAAGTGCAGGATAGCAGTGTGATCACTGGTCATTGATTTACTCCATGACTGTGTTACCTGGGGATGGGAGAAAGACGGGACTACAATGACGTCATATGTAACCATCGTCATGGTCCTGTCCTTCTCCCATCACTTAGATGGGATGACAACATCCTGCAAAAAAGAACCTATGTTAGATATAGACCAGCAGATGATCCATTATTGGTCCATACGGAATTGTCAACTCTCATAAGCTTTGGTTCCTCATTGCTTCCCCGCAGTCTTACTTGGATGCTCTGGGGATGGCCTCAAAGCTTGGAAGCATTATTTCTTTAAACCTCAGCTTCCAAAGGGGCTATGCTGACTGGGGAATTCTTGGAGATTTGGTCCAAGTATAACTTTCCCAGGCTCTGAAATATTTGTCCTGAGTTCTTATGTAATTCAAGAGGCGCTCTACCGTAGCTTGGTGTAGAGGTGTAAGGTTATAGGAGAAGAACAAACAAACACTGGCCTTGTATCCACCTGGAGTCCACTGAGTTGCCATTTTCCTCTGGAATTTCCTGGGCTTTAGAATTAAAATATATATATATATATATATACTTTTACCCATTTTAACATAGTCTGAACTGAATCTCTTCAACAATAAGGCAGATGTCATATTCATTGCTTTCTGTGAAATAGTGTATAGAATTAAAACAACTAGGCTGCCATAAAAAAACAAAAACAAAACTAGATATGAGCCCAGGCAAGAGCAAATGAAGTCTTAATCAGATATAGTTGGCACAAATCCCTTCAACCAAGTTGTGAACAACTTGATCTACACTTTCTGTATACCTGGCAATCAGCGTTTAAGTACAAGTAGCTTAATTATCTCCTGTCCATCTGCTGATTTTGTCATGAGACAGACACGTGCTCTTAAGAGGTGGCAGCCAAACTGAATAAACTGCCCATGAGGAATTCTGGTCTGAGTTATACCTTGGGTGTTTTAAAAAATTATTTCTTTGATTCTGAAATGAGAAAAGTCTGTTTCTGGGTGTGATTCTAAGGGTGGAATATACTGAATAAAGCCATACACAGGTTGGGTACTGCATTCTTCCACATGAGCAAAGACAGGTTTTGAGATTTTGGATTTCTCTCAGTCCCACCACTCTTACAAGTATATCTGACTATCTTATATACCCAGCGTTGCCCAGGATTTTATTTTCTCATAGGTAATATTTCGTTAGAAAGATTTGAGATCCTGTGTTTCTGATTCTCCAAACTGTCTTGTCCAGTACCTGTAACTTTTCCATATAGTCCCCAAACCACTCTGTATCAGAGTTATTAACATGCAGAGTTTGGGTTCTTGAGGGAATACACTACCCTCCCTCCTTTCTGCTAGGCTTTATTTCCACAGCAAGTGGCCAGGTCCAAGAGCTCTCTGGCTGAGAATTCTAAAGGTCCCTCCCTAAACTGCAAACCCCAGGATTCTGTAGAATCTTCATAGATAGCCAATCATATAAGGTCTTCGCCTGACACAGCCAATCATATGATGTCTTCGCCTGACACAGACAAACATACAAATTTTGACTTATATCATAGAATCATAGAGTTAGAAGAGACCACAGGGGCCATCCAGTCCGACCCTCTGTCATGCAGGAACACCCATCAAAGCAATCCCAACAGATGGCCGTCCAGCTGTTACTCTGTTTACTGGGGGCCCCGGGAGGGACACCTAAATAACCTTAAGATACACAAGACGGGGAAATTAGTCAAGAGCACTGGTTCGCACTACGAGAGGCAGGGTAACACAGTGGGATCTTGTAACCCAGTATTTATGGGGTCAGGTCAAGTCAAGAAGCAAACTGTGTTGGAAATAATGGATGATCTTTATTAAATACAGGCACACAATGTAAGCAACACACACACACAGATAACTAAGGAAAATAAAGGTGTGAGTTTGATAGCGGGATTTTCAGAGGGATAGTTGATTCGGGTGATATGAAACCTGTTCCTGAAGCCCGGAAAGAAGATAGAGAGCGATGCTGGGGTTTGATGTGGCTCAGCACATGGAGCTGAGGGGAAGCCTGCGAAGCAAAGCGGCAGCAAGGCGGTCTGGAACTCGGAAGCGATCCGAGGAAGGTCTCAGAATCAGGCGTTTTTATAGAGGGAAATGTAACTGCAGGCTATGCCATACTCGAGGAAAACAATGCGTTTTGGGCGTGGGACAAAGCTTTGGAAAGGTCAAAATTTAACATGATTGAGTTAAGTTTGAATTGACAAAGAGTTAGCCAGTATGCAAATGCTCAGTGCTTGGCAGTTGAGTATTCAGCTTGCCAGGGTGCCTGCTCGGGGCAGGGAGTCCTTTGTAAACAGCGTGCATACATAATGAGGGTGTTTGCAGAGAGGTCTCCTAAAGCAAGGATCTGGCTATTTCTGGCCTGCCTGGGTGGAGAATGGAATGTTCAGCAATTAGTGGCCAAGCCTAGTTCTGTGCTTGTTCACAAACACGTGGAGAGGGGTGGTGGAAGAGAGCCAAATTATTGATATCAAAATGATATCTAGGGGTATCTCCAAGGAGGTCTAACCTGCAGTAACACAGCCTCTGCTTAAAAAACTCCAAAGAAGAAGACTCCACCACACTCCATGGAGGCAGCATATTTCACTGCCAGACAGCTCTGACCATCAGGAAGTTCTTCCTGAGATTCAGTTGGAATCTCCTTTCCTGCAGCTTGAATCCATTGCTCCTTATCCTAGTCTCTGGAGTGGCAGAGAACAAGTCCGCTCCCTCCTTGACATGACATCTCTTCAAATATTTAAAAATGGCTATCATGTCCTCTCTTAACCTTCTCTTCTACAGACTAAACATTCCCAGCTCCCTAAGATGCTCCTCATAGGGCATGGCTTCCAGACCCTTCACCATTTTGGTTGCCCTCCTCTGGACACATTCCAGTTTGTCGACTTCCTTCTTGAATTGAGGTGCCCAGAACTGGACACAGTATTCCAAATGAGGCCTAATCAATGCAGAATAGAGTGGTACCATTACCTCCCCCAATCTAGACACCATACCCCTATTGATGCAACCAAGAATTGCGTTGACTTTCTTGGCTGCTGCATCATACTGCTGACTCATGTCCAGCTTGTGATCTACCAAGGCTCTTAGATCCCTTTCACATGTACTGCTATCCAGTCACGTGTCCCCCATCCTATATTTGTGCCTACCATTTTTTCTGCCTAAGTGCAGGACCTTACATTTTTCTCTGTTGAAATGTATTTTGTTAGCTTTGGCCCAGCTCTCCAATCTGTCAAGGTCTTTTTGAAATTTACATAATAGACGGGGACATGGGAGAGGGCCCTCTGCACAGCTGCTTCCAGGAACTCCCTTCCTAAAGAGGCCTCCTCCATCGTGTTCTTCTGGTAGCAAGTGATGACATTTTTATTTTTATGGGCCTTTGGGAGCTAAGTAGGATTCCCAGGTCTTCAATGCCTGGCCCTGTGTCTCTGGCAATCAGACCGAGGGGGAGGAATCTCTGAGTGAGAGCAATGCCTTGAAAAATGTGTCTATACACTTTTTTTCAATTGTTAGACTTGCCATTTTTAATTTGAGCAGTGTACCCTGTGCAACTGTGATTGATAATTAACATAGCATGTTTAATGATGTCCACAAGACTGCCTTATGTAACATCACGCTTGTGACATCACGAGGGCCCTCCCTCTGTGACATGACAAAGAACCATCCCTAGGACTCATATTTTTTTCCTGAAATGTCAAGACCTTGGACAGTTCTAAGCTATTAACGTTAGAAATGAGTGTTTATGAGGACAGGGTTTTTAATAATGTGCTGTACTGTATAGTTAGAGAACCAGCATGGTGTAGCAATTTGAGTGTTGGAGACCAGAGTTCAAATCCCTGCTCAGCCGTGGAAACCCACTGGGTGAGCTTGGGCAAGTCACAGTCTCTCAACTTCAGACAAAACAAAGGCAAACCCTTTCTGAACAAATCTTTCCAAGAAAACCCCATGATAGATTTGTTTAGGGGTTGCCATAGGTTGGAAACAACTTGAAGGCACACAACAACACATGGTATCATGACATACAATATAATGATGGATTATTAAAGAACTATAGGTTGTTGTGGGTTTTCCGGGTTTTGAGGTTGTGTTCTATTAGTATTTTCTCTTGACGTTTCGCCTGCATCTGTGGCTGGCATTTTCAGAGGATATGGTGGCTTGGAAGTGAAACAGAGTATATATACTTGTGTAGTCCCCTGGTTGGAAGGGAGCAATTTGCATGTGTTACCGTTGGCCTATTGTTAAATGAGATATCTCCCAGGGTTGTATTGTTAGTCAGGGGATATCCATAACAGTGCATTAAGTACATTAGCAACCCATTGTAGAGGGACCTCCAGAGTTTGGGTGGTGTTCATTGGCATGTTTTTGAGTCTTGATTTTAGTGTTCTTCAGTACTGGTAGCCAAATTTTGTTTACTTTCCAAGTTTCTTCTTTCCTGTTGAAATTGTCCATGTGTTTATAGATTTCGATGGCCTCTCTGTGCAGTCTGACATAGTAGTTGTCAGAATGATCCAGAATTTCTGTGCTTTCAAAAAGCATTCTGTGTCCAGGTCGGTTTATAACATGTTCTACTACTGCTGATTTTTCTGGCTGGATCAGTCTGCAGTGTCTTTTGTGTTCTTTGATTCGTGTTTGGATGCTGCATTTTGTAGTCCCTATGTAGACCTACCCACAGTTGCAAGGTATGCGGTAAACTCTAGCAGAAGTTAAAGAATCCCTCTTGTCCTTTGCTGAACGTAACATTTGTTGAATTTTCTTAGTTGGTCTGTAGACTGTTTGGAGGTCATGTTTCTTCATAAGTTTCCCTATACAGTCAGTGACCCCTTTGATGTATGGTAAAAACACATTCCTTTTGGTTGGCTGCTTATCTTCACTGCTGTGGTTTTTTCCAGGTCATGAGGCTCTTCTGATGTCTGAACTGGAGTAACCATTGGCCTGTAGAACCTAGTTTAGATGGTTCAGTTCGTTTTTCAGGAGGTGTGATTCACAGATTCTTTTTGTGTGGTCTACCAGAGTTTTTATTGTGCTCCTTTTTTGTCCTGGGTGATGGTTGGAGTTCTTGTGTAGATATCTGTCAGTGTGTGTAGGTTTTCTGTAAACTATGTGGCCCAATTGTCAGATTGGTTGGCAGATGACCAGGACATCCACAGATGGTAGTCTTTCTTCATTTTCTTTTTCCATGGTAAATTGGATGTTCGGGTGGATGTCGTTCAGATGGTTCAGAAACACAGTCAGTTCTTCTCTGTGGCTCCAAATGGTGAAAGTGTCATCCACATAACGGAACCATATAGTGGGCTCTTTTGGTGCAGTTTCCAAGGCTTGCTTTTCAAAGTATTCCATGTAAAAAATTGCTATCACAGGGCTAAGCGGGCTTCCCATGGCGACCCCATCTCTCTGTTCGTAGAATTCATTGTCCAAGTGGAAGTATCTTGTGGTGGGTAATGTTGAAACAGGGCTGTGATGTCTTTGGGAAAAATCCGGTTGATGAGTGCAATGGTGTCCGCTATGGGAACTTTGGTGAACAGGGAGACCACATCAAAGCTGATCAGTTTGTCTCCAGGTTTGAGTTCAAGGTTGCCGATCTTTTCTATAAAGTAAGCTGAGTTTATATGGTGGGAGGTTTGCCCAATATAGGTTTGTAATTGTGTGGCCAGGAACTTGGCCAAGTCATATGTGGGGGATTCGATGGCACTCACAATGGGTTGGAGTGGAATGGAGTCCTTGCGGATTTTTGGAAGTCCATAAAGTCTGGGTGGGAGAGCCTCAGATTTGTATAGATGTGTTTGAATGAACTGAGGAATTTTTGATCAAGGTGTCGGTTTTCCTGGTGATTTTATTGGTTGGGTCCTCTTTCAGTTTTTTGTAAGTTGCAGGATCCAAGAGTTCCTTGATTTTCTGTTTGTATTGTTCTGTTTTCATGATTACTGTGGCATTGCCTTTGTCTGCTGGGAGAATGATGACTTCTGAGTCAGCATTAAGATCCTTAATGGCTTTTCTTTCTTTCTTCATTATGTTGCTAGGTGGTGGTTTTGCCTTGCGTAGGATCCTTGCTGTTTTCCCTCTTATCTCCTCCGCTTCCTCCTCAGGGAGATGGTGAATGGTGGATTCAACAATAGCAATGATGTCTTCTACTGGGATTCTGGTGGTGGTCACAGCAAAGTTGCCTCCTTTGGCTAGGATGGATGTTTCTTCATTAGAAAGTTGCTGTTCTGTCACATTGATGATGGTTCATGATGTGTCCAGTAAGGGTTTCAGCTGGTGCTTTTGGCATTTCCTGAATTTTTGTTGCTGTCTTTCCATGTGGTTCACCATGTCTTTCTCCTTAAATTATATTAAAGAACTGTTTGGATGACAGTAGCTGCTGGGACACTGAACTTTCTCTCAAGTGAGGTATGTAGAGTTTCAAAGCTGCTGGGCTTCAATTTGCTTTAAAAACTCACTTAGGCTGGGGTGTTTTCTCATGAGCAATTTTTTTTAAAAAAATTAATGAGCTGCTAGAAGGATTAACCATTCCTGTTTAAGAAAGTTTTTATTATTTTTTAAAATTGTCCTATGTTTTACAATTGAATTTTGTGCTGCTGTCAAATCGATAGTATGATTTTATTGTATTTTACATTTCTATTCATTGTTGTGAGTGATCATGTAAAGATTGTGTCCTGCGATGAAGCCCATAAATATATACTGTCCTGACAGATCCAATTTAGGAGGGACAGTCCTAATTAATGTCTGTCATCCCACTTGTTCAGCTGCTTTTAAAAAGTTCCATTTTATCTTTCCTCCTTCCACTCCCCCCTTTGTTCTCTGCTTACTTTATTTGCTGCAAATTGAATTCACAAATAGTGGAGAGGAGAGAAGGGGGTGGAATCTTGCCCTCCCCAGTAGGCTCAGGCAAAAGCAAATTGCTGCAATGAATAACTTTTGCCATCTTAGACCACACTCTGAGGTTGCTTGGCCACCTACATCCCAGTTTTCTTCCATGAAATGCATGCGTATATTCTTATGAAAACAAACAAACACATCTCTGCACTCCCTCCGTATTTCCTTCAATTAGTCCAAAATGGATTTCTCCCATCAAAAGACTTCTCCTTGTCATAATAATTCTTGGGCATCTGAATAATTGGAGTTGTACCATTCATTAACAAAGCCAGACAAAACCCAACTGAATAAAAAAACTCTAGCCACCTCGCACAGTAAAAAAGAGGTCATGTGGAATTAATACAGTATTGTTAAAGATAATTGCTAAACAGTTAGAACAGTCAGGCAAAAGAGGGGTTTGTTGCACACTGAATCTGTTGTTAATAATCTCAAAAGCATCTCGAGGCTCTGACATCAGTAGTGCATGGAAATAATAAGGATAACATTTATAAACAAAGGATCTTTTGTATTAATTCATACTAAAAAGTGGCCAGGCATATTTGAAAAATTCAAACCTGGGATTTTAACCTCTTCAGTCTCTTCACAACATGGCAAGTAAAGCTGGCTGGAGTCAGGGAAAAGGTGAAACAAATGAAGGAGGTACATGGAGTGTCAGCATTGGAACATGTAGAGCCTGAGCATTCATTTTACAGCAGGAACATATCATCTGGGTTCTGATGCATAATTGATTCAAAATGGCTTTGAGTCTCCATGAGGGAAAAAAACAAACAGGGTACTGAGACAGCTTCCTTGGAATCAGATGGAAAGGAGAGATAGAATTGGGCATCATCAACATATTGGTGACACTGAACCCCAAAACTTCAGATAACCTCTCCCAATGGTTTCATGTAGATGCAGTATGGGAACAAAACTAAAACCTGAGGGACCTCAAAGGCCAATGGCCAAGGCACTGAATAGGAGTCTTCCAACACCACCATCTGTAGTTCAATGGTGTAGATTTCTCTAGCAGAGAAATCTAAGTACTTCATGACAATTCGACTAGTATAAATACTGCTAAGACTATGTGGTATAGATGTACCTTATAACTGTATTTACATTATAGAATGTCAGCAGCTTGCTAACACATTAACTGCCATGGCATTACCCAATAGGATCCTGGGGTCTGTAGTTTGGTGAACATTGTGCCAAAGAGCTGTACTGCACTCAGAGACTTCTAAGTACCTCGCCAAACTCCAAATCCCAGGATCCTGTAGGATGGAACCACAACAGTTAAAATGATACCAAATTCTGCAACTGCATAGGGTACATTCACTCTGTGTATTGAACACCAGTGCTTTCTACTTTGTAAATCTCCTGGTAGTAAATATTTTAAAAGATACACATTTGGGTTAAGGGGAAACTAAAGAATTTCTGCCACCATTAACCTGTTTCCTTCTGATTTTTCTCCCATTTCCCTTTCATGTGCTCTGTTTCAAGCAGGAAAAGCAGGAAGTTAAAAGGGTCCCCTTTATTGTTTTTATTCATTACTTCTCCAGCAGAGTGCCAGAGTGGACATGTTAATGGGGAGCAATCAGTTCAAATGCTCTTCATTCTCTGAAGATACATGTAATCCAGTACAGGCGGCAGATAAAAGAACACTGATTAGAGAGGAAAATCTTCAATGTGGCGATTTTCTAAAAATCTACCTTCCCCCCTTTGGGAATTGTTGTGATTATAGAAATCTTTTATATCTACATCAAGAGGTTTGAGCAACTGCCACATAACCTCAAAAGGAAAAATGCATTGTTTTATTTCTTTCTTGTGAAACCAAGTACTTTGATCAAGCAAATGAGAAGCAAGCTTCAGGTAACAGGAGAGAGTCCAAATGTAAAGCTATTTTGGCTTAGTTGCATGTTTCTTGATTATAGGTCTTTTGCACCTCCATAGGAATGTGCCCTATGTGAAAGATGGGGGAGAATTTAATTTAATTTCCATTTTGTTGTAAGAACTGTGTGGAATTCCCAACTTTTTCCATAAACGTGATGGAAAGAGCTTGAGATGAAAAAAAAAATGGAATGTTGGAAAAAGCATATTTTCCCATCCAGTAAAAGGCTCTGGCAGACAGGCAGACTCATTCACTGTATTCAAAGAGTGAGTAATTAATTAATTAATTTATTAATTATATTTGTATGCTGCCTTTCTCCTGGAATGGGACACACAGCACTTTCTAACAATAAATTAAAATATTAAAACAGTTAAAAACAATTAAAAACATATAAAATAAAAACCCTAAAACAATATTTAGTTAAAAACAAGTTAAAAAATAAAGCTCTCCAGCTTATATAAAAACCTATTTAAAAAGAAATGTTTTCGCTTGCTGGCAAAAGGAAAACTAGGAGGGGGCCCACCTAGCCTCCTGTGGAAGAGCTCTCCACAGGGTGGGAGCAGCCACTGAGATAGCCATGTTAATCTGTTCTAGTATAAAAAGATATAGAAGAATCCAGTAGAACCTTTTGGGACTAACTGGGAATAGAAAATTCCTAGTGTTAAGTTTTCATGTGGACTGAGGCCTGTGGGATTCTTGGGTTTGTAGTTTACTGAGGCCAAAGACCTGTCTGGTTGAGAATTCTAAATGCCTCTCCCTAACCTGTGAACCCCAAGATTCCATAGGCTGTTGAAAGTGGAATAATTGCACTATAACAGTGTAGTGTGGAAATGGCCTGAGTCCATGAAGACTTATGCTAGAATTTCTTTCCTGCTAATCTCAAATGTGCTGCTGGATTCCTTTATGTCTTTTCATTCACAGGAATATGATAGTCCAGATCATAACCAGACACTGGAAGAAATGCATTACAGCTCCCTGTATGTAGCAATAGACCAGGCAAGGGACGTAGCACTTAAACAGCACGCAAGTATTTACTGGAACTGAAACATAGGCCATTTCTGCACAGGGCAAGGGAATTGCCCCGCCCCGCTACTTATCGGATCTTCTGGCTCCCCGGTCTGGTCCAAGCTGCTCTGGAGCAGTGCGTGGTCATCGATCTGCTCTGCTCTGGCGTCCAAAATGGCGGCTTCTGGTTGGTCGTGGCTCTTGACCAGCCAGCCTAAAGCCTGCCCTCGGCAGATTGCAGGCTTGCATTGGTGCGAGCCTGCGAATCTGCACAAGGGAGCAGGCTCGCAGTGGCGTGCTCCATGGTTTTGAAAGACCGGAAAAATCAGGTCTTTCAAAAGCATGCTGGAGGACCACTTGGGGTCATTCCGGAGTGGATTGAGGTGCGGACCTACAGTAAGTAGTCTGGACCCAGTCTGCTCCAAGGTGCAGACGTCCTCCGTGGAAGATGCCCTGCACCATTTTTATCACTCCGTGTGGAAATGGCCATAATTATAGACCTTTCTGCACTACATTGTTATAGTGCTATTATTGCATTTTCAACATCCTATGGAATCCTGGGGTTTGCAGTTTAGGGAGGGGCATTTAGAATTCTCAGCCAGAGAGCTCTTTGACCTCAGTAAACTACAAACTCCAGAATTCCATGAGATGTTGAAAGTGGAAATAATAGCACTATAACAGCGTAGTATGGAAATAGCCAGCCTGTGGAGCAAGAAAAACTCTGTGTGAAACATGGCTGCTCATAGCACAAGATTATAGAAAAAGAACCAGATGGAAGACATGTGGCTAGAGAAACAGGAAGTGGCAATAGAAGTTTTCCAGTGTTCCCCCTCCCTGAGGTCTCAACAACAGCCCTTTCTATGTGACGCATGTGTGGGATGATGCGTATGCACAATGTCATCCTAGACCTGTCCTCCTTCTGTCCCCAGGTGATGCAATTGAGCTGCAAATCATTGATGGGTCCCGAAAGCACAATGGCTGTGTTTCCATCCCAGCACAGCCTGGGACAGTACTGCTTGTCCTGGGACAGGAAGAGGCGGTGCCATTGCACTTTCTGGATCCCGGAGGCAACCGGTGTGGAGGGGAGTGCTCCATGGCACTCCTCTACCAGGAGAGCCACTGCTGCCACAGTCACCGGACGCCACTGGTACAGAAGTAAGTTGCGGAAAAGGCCAAGGTAAAATTTAACCTGTTCAGACTGTCAATGCCTCTAACACAACCACAGGCAACATATTACTTTTGAAGAGCAAGGGCATAATAATGGAATGTTGTTGGGCTTTTTCCTTTCACTATTGATGTCTAAGAAAAAGGAAATCTCTTTTGTAATCAAAGTTATGCCTCTAAGGCAGGGGAGGCAACCGTAAAGCACTCCAGAGGTTGTTGGACTGCAGCTTCTATTATCCCTCACTACTGATTCTCAGCCTCACTTCGTCACAACCCTTGTCTTGGGGTCTGGGCAACTTTCAGAAAAAGAAATTCCAAATGACCGGTCAATATCCATGAATTTCCTTATCATAGACCACTCAGGTGTCTTCTGAAACATTGGCCCTTTCCACACGGGGGTATTAAAACGGTGTAGCGCGACCTCTGGCGGAGGTCATCTACACCGTAAAGTGGATTGGGGTGGACTACTTTTGCACAGTTCCACACTCCAATCCGCGCTAGGGCGACCGGAAGTGGTGGCACTGCGTGCTTTTTAAAAACCACCCGGTGTGAATTTGCAGGCGCGCAAGAGCGTGCCTGCAGATTTGCTGGGGGCAGGCTTTCCGGCTGGTGAGCTTCTCCGGTTGGTGGAGAGCCTCTGGCAGTTGTAAGCCACCATTATGGGTGCTGCAGGACGCCGCGGGACGCCGAGGAGTGTGGAGCAGTGAAAACGCGCTGCTCCACATGGCGACAGACTTACCGGGTTCCAGGTAAGCTCCGTTTCAGGACGTTTTTTCCTTCACGTGTGGAAAGGGCCATTGAGTCAGTCTGGAAAGGCCACATTGTTCTTGTTACATGCCTTCAAGTGAGTTGCAACATATGGCAATCCTACTATAGGATTTTAGAGATTTATTATTCAGGGGCCTATAACCTATTGTTAATCCTGACTAGAGTTGTTGTGGTTGTTGTTAATCGCTATCAAGGTGCCTTCAGCTTATGGTGATGCTATGAATGAGAGATGTCCAAGACTCCCTATTATCAACAGCCTTGCTCAGGTCTTGCAGACTACCTTTGTGTTGACCTACCATGCAATAATTGATTCAGTAGCCAAAAAAACACTGTCCAGAGCTTGTCCATTTCCTTTTTCTGAGGCTGAGAGAGTGTGACTTGACCAAGGTTACTCAGTGGGATTCATGGCTGAGTGGGGATTTGAACCCTGGTCTGCCCATGTCACAAATGACTACAATATACTTGGTTATTGGCAAGATTTTATCATTGACTTCCTCTACGGCTAAGAGAATGTGATTTGCCCAAGGTCAGCCAGTGGATTTCATGGCTGAGTGGGGATTCGAACCTTGGTCTCATGGAATCCTAGTCCAGTGCTCAAGCCACTACATCATGCTGCCTCTTGAAAAGATTAGACAAATGTTGATCTTCTGTCTCTCTCTTTGTGTGTGTGTGTAGCCACTTATAATACCTGATGGTAGAGACTGGATAGGCTGGGTTTCTTTAAAAAATAAAGCAGCAAACTGCAATTGATAAAGATCTTCCAGTGTGTGCCAGTTTTGATTAGTATTTATGCTATTATCCCCTCCTCCAGTACCTACCAGCAGAGCTCAGAAAATGAGCCTTCTTTTCAAATATATTTTAGATGCTAACAAATAAATAAATCAGAGCTTTATATATGGTTACTGAAGAGACAGGACAATTTACAAGAAAATATGTTTCTGATTTGCAGTTAATGTGCTGTGGAAGACATGCAGAAGGAATGGAGCTGTTCAGAGGAGAGTCAATGGCTTTTGCATAATTTCATGGCAAGTTAACCGATTCCAATTCAGCCTTGTTTGGCCGTTTTGAAATCTCTGCCCTTTTAAGGTGGGTTTGCTCATAGGCAGTTTGAAGTGATTCACGAGCTGTGCTCCGGCATTTTCCACCAAATCCTTCTGCTTTTAAACAGCATTGTTACTAATGCTATTGAGAGAAAATGCCACTGTGCATATTCATAATATCATAGACTCCACCTGCCCTATTTAACACAGACATTCTGGCATGATTTCAGGGACCATTCTCAAATGCCCAGCTCTCCAGGATAGGTCTTTGGATACATGGCACATGTCTATCAATTTCATGGATTTATATTTGATACCTTTTGAAGCAAAGTTTCTCATAATGACATTTTCTGCTGCCATACCCCAAAAGAGTACCCAAAAAAGCAGATAACTTTACTGGCCCCATATAAACCAACTAGTTTTAGCAGATTTTAGGCTGAATTCTGTTTTAGTGTGTGTGTGTGTGTGTGTGTGTGGTCCCAACTAGAGTAGGTCTATTGAATTAATGGATATTAACTCACCAATTCACTAATTGATTTGATGTGACTTCTCTAGTTGGGACTACTAACAAGATTCAGGGCCCATCCCCATCAAGAACATGTCTTTTGTAAATATAATAGGTCTCAATTGCCCTTTTGAGGCCAAATCCTCTTCAACAACTTTGCCTAATAACAAGGAAAAAATCATAATAATATACTGTTGCTGAAACACCTTGGGAAGCTTATGTTTTGGGCTATATGTCCTAGATTCCCTCAGCCAACATAGCTAGTGGATTCTGGAAACTATAGTAAAGAACTAATTTTTCCTAGCTCTGGTTGGTGGGAAAATTTCTTTCCCTTCTGCATAGTTATGGAGACAAATGCTGCTAAAATCACAAGTGGAAAAGAAACAGATGGCAAATGATTACTATTCTAGTTGATCAAAAAGTCTTGATTGTGCAGACAATAATTCCTGGGACCCATTCCCACTACATAATTGTTGTTGTGTGCCTCAAGTTGTTTCTTACTTACATTGACCTAGAGGAGAACCTATTATGTTTGTCTGTTTTCTGGGGCTGAAAATGTGTGATGCATCCAAGGTCACCCACTGGTAATGCTACTATTTCACTTTAACTGGAATTGTTCCATCCTGTGGAATCCTGCAATTTGTACTTTAGGGAGGGGCATTTAGAGTTCTCAGCTAGAGTGTTCCAGCGCCTCACCAAAATACAAACCCCAGGATTCCATAGAAGGCAGCCATGATAGTTAATGTGGAATATAGTCCTCCCTTCACATTTGTGGCTTTGACCTTTGTGTGCCTTCCCTCTTCTCCTCCTCCCATTCCCTTGTGTTTTGCCACAGGTGAAGAAGAAAGACAAGTGTGCCTGGGCACACCTTCCTTCTCCCCTTGTGGAGCCTCCCACCCCCATTCCCTTTATTTTGGCCCTGGTGCAGAGAATGTGCACCAATGCAAAAGACAAAAGAGGAGGGGAAGGCTCTCACACGCAATCCTTCTCCCCTTTGGAGTTCCCCCTTCCCATTCTCTTGCCTTTGGCCATGGCATGGAAAACATGCAGTGAAGCAAAAGGCAAGGGAATGGGCAGGAGAAAAGCAGGTGTGTTCCTTCTTTTCCCCTCTGGAGCTCCCCGTCCCATTTCCTTGCCTTTTGCCCAGCTCATAAAAGAAAGGCTTATGCACCAGAGCAAAAGGCAAGGGAATGGCAGGAGGGAGCTCTGGAAGGGAATGGCAGGGGAGGGACACGGGGGGGGGAATTTAGTTGCCATTTTTCCACTTTGACAAGTGTTCTGCTTCCCAAACCCTTGCAAAAGTGGAGGGACCACTATAATAGCACTATAACTGTGCAGTGGAGAACCAGCATGATGTAGTAGTTGGAGCACTGGACTACAACTCTGAAGAACAGGTTTATCAATTCCCACTTGGTCATGGAAACTCACTGGGTGACCTTGGGCAAGTTGCATTCTCTCAGGGGCAAACCCCTCTATACAAATCATACCAAGAAAAGCCCTTGATAGGTTTGCCTTAGAGTTGTCATAAGTCAGAAACAACTTGAAGGCACACAGGAACAACAAATTGTGTAGTGTGAATGGGCCACTAGTTGTCTAACCACGGCTCTACTACATCTTTGGCTAGGAATCTGGCAGGCCTTCCTTTGTTGATAAGAAGTCTACTTAGGAGTCAAGAGGGACAGCAGGGCCCTTTCTGCATCCTACCTCTTCTTGGCACTGGGGTGCTGTACTTGTGCGAGCAGCTTCTTGTGAGAGGCCCTTGTGTCCAGGTTTCTTCAGCTCCACACGAGCTTCCTGCTTGTGCAAGAGCCCCACCTCTTCCTTTTGCAGTGCAGCCTGGGACCTTCCCAGGCTGCACTAAGACAGGAAGCGCAACTGGCCTGGCTCCCGAGGCTCTGCATGCAAGGTAAGCATGTGCAGTGCCTGGGAGCAATGCACGACTGTGCATCATTTTTGGCTTAAAGCTGAAAATGAAAAAGTGCACAAGTGGTGCTTGCCAGGCCCTGGAGCATTGTGCAAATGTGAGTACATCATGTGGACCGCTCCTCACATTTGCGCAATGCTCGGGGGGCCCTTTCACATGGAAAATGCTGTGCGAAAAGGGCCCAAGTTGTGCTGATAGTGCTTTGTTCTGTCTCCTCTTTTCTTTTCCCTTAGTAAAGTATTTGGTGAAATGTATCTCAAGGGGTCAAATACTGGCCATTCATACTGGTCACTCAGATGGAGATTCCACTGCAGATTTTAATCTGAACTTTAAAGCAGCTGTTTAAGGTGTTGCACTTATTTTCCAGAGAAGGTTCAACAACTTGCATAGCTCTTTATAAGTTCAGACTAAAATGCAGAGTGGATTTACAATTCCACTGACATGGAAGCCCACAGATGCCATGGCAGTCAAGCAGGTCTACCCATGAAAAACTAGAAAGCCAGGTCCAACTGCATAAAAAAAGAGTAGGGGAAGGAAAATAGAGCATAAAATAAGAATACAAAATTGTAAAACCAGCTATAATAATCTAATGCTCTATCCTGAGCAGACTAGTAGAATGATTGGCCATAATGTTATTGATAGTTTAATGCAATTTTAATATTGACCCTTTTATATGTTTTAGCTGCACTATATTTCTTTTAATTTCTAAAACACTTCTAGTTCTTGAGGAAAAGATGAAGTAACAAAAACAGCAGCAGCATCAACAACAAGAACACTCAAATTTTCAAAAATGGACAAAAAAGGTGTACTTTTTCCAGAAATCTCTGAAGAGGAAAATCCCAGACTAACAAGAATCTTTACAGTTCCGGATTCATTTCACACGAACTTTGCAGATTTTTTTTGGTTTTGCCCAGAAAATGATATTTTCTGTACAAAAACTGACATCTTTTGGCAAAACAACTCCCAAGTTGTAAATAGCTTTCCAAAGCTGTGCAATTTTCAAAGACTTTCTTGCAGTAGGAAGAATTTTGCTGAAATTAGTTGCTCCTTTGTTTGAGATTCAAATTTAGTGAAGAATTGCATCCCTAGCCCCACATTGGTATATCAGAGTCTATATTTCTGCCTTTGGTACCCTTCAGATGTTGGACTACAGCTCCCATAATTCCACATTATTTAAGTATTGCATGTTCACCAATATTCTTCTGACAGTTTGCAGTCATTTCAGGACCATAAAAATGAATGAAAACATCAACATAAAATAGATATCTGTGTATAAAGTGTTGAATCGTAAACAGCATAAAACTCAAAGTAAAAACTGACAACAGTAAATGAGATACATGCAAGGGGAAAAAAAAACCCAGTAAAAGGTATTTGGATTCAAAAGCCTGGAGATATTTTTAAAATGGTTTTGTCTGGAGTTTGGGGCATAGGCAAAAAAGTTTGCAGTCCCCCACAATAACTTTTCTTTTTTCAAAAAATAATCTTTATTGACAAATATTTAAAAAACAATAACTAACAAACACACGAACAAAAAATGATGATATGAACACAGAGTAACAAATCAGTGTTTCTCGAATAGTGTCCTAAGAAAAAGAAAAGCAAAGAGGAAAAAAGAAAGAGGAAAAAAATATAATATAAAAAAAAGGAAAAAAGAAAGAAAAGGGGAAAAGGAATAGGAGAGAAAAGGAAAAAAGATAAAGAATGAAAAGAAACTATTAGTATAGAGAAATTAGGAAAAAAGGGATTACAGTTAATCCCACATCCTACAGAACAACTATAGACTATAGACATGACTATAGACAACTACAAACACAACTATAGACAAAGAAATATTAATACAAGTTAATACAAATATATTAAAATGACTTCCCGTCCTCTTCTGCTATAAGTCACAATAACTTTTCTAAGTTCTTACAGAATGAGACAGATTCTTACTTTAGTCTTAGTCTTAGACTTAGTCTAAGGCCATTTAGGCCATTTCCACACGGGCTTAAAAAACCGGTGCAGAGCATCCTTCATAGAGGACGTCTGCACCTGGGAGCGGACTGGGTCGGACTACTTTACGTAGTTCCGCACCTCAGTCCACTCCGGAACAACCCGAAGTGGTCGTGCAGCATGCTTTTTAAAAACATTTTTCTTCAGGTTTTTAAAAAGCACGGAGCACGCCACTCTGTACCACTCTGTTCCCATGCTCCGGTGCAGATTTGCAGGCTCGCACCAGTGTGAGCCTGCAGATCTGCCAGGGGCAGGCTTTAGGTTGGCAAGCTTCAGCGGTTGGTGGAGAGCCTCCACCAACTGGAAGCCACCATTTTCATCCCTGGAGCAGTGCGGAGCAGTGGCCACGCACTGCTCCGGAGCAGCCTGGACCCGAGCGTCGAGCCAAGAAGTCCGGTAAGTACCGGACCGGGGCGATTCCATCGCCATGTGTGGAAATGGCCTTAGTCTTCAGAAGAGAAGGTTAAGAGGGGACATGACAGCCATGTTTAAATATTTGAAGGGATGTCAGGTCAAGGAGGGAGCGGGCTTGTTCTCTGTTGCTCCAGAGACTAGGACAAGGAGCAATGGATTCAAGCTGCAGGAAAGGAGATTCCACTTGAACCTCAGGAAGACCTTCCTGATGGTCAGAACTGTCTGGTCATGGAATATGCTGCCTCCATGGAGTGTGGTGGAGTCTCCTTCTTTGGAGGTTTTTAAACAGAGGCTGGATGGCCATCTGCTGGGAATGCTTTGATGTGTGTTTCTGCATAGCAGGGGGTTGGACTCAATGGCCCCTGAGGTCTCTTCCAGCTCTATGATTCTATGATTCCTTTCCTATATTGCATCCCTATATGAGCTTGCCTGGATTCTATGATTTCTGGGCAAGGATGTTCTCTTGGTCCCATCACCTCCCCAAGTATGTTTGGTGGGAACATGGGAGAGGGACTTCTTAGTGGCTGCTCTTAAATTTTGGAACTTCTTCCATAAGGAGATTAGGGCTGAATCTACAGAAGGGCTATATCCCAGCTCCACTGTGTAGTATCCTGTCTGGGTTGACCTTGTTACTGACATGTGCACCTATTTTAATCCAAACTGAAGTCAGTTTGGAAAACCACACAGGACCCCCATTATGTAGTCAATTTGATACAAGCAGTTTCTGTTATGTGCACATGCTCACCATAGTCATTTATGTGCTGTCAGATGATAGCAGTGGCTGCAGAGTTTTTGTTCCAGCATACTGTTTATACATACTGTTTTTTTTAACTATAAATACATTTTTATAAATATATAATTTATTTTATAATTAAAAATACATACTGTTCTTTTTCTTTTCACTTTCTTCTTGAGTCTGTCTCTGTTGTCTGTCATTCTAGCCACCTATCTGCACTCCCACTGAATTGGGTGCATATCTGGGTGGTTATCGGAGTTTTCACATATTGCCTCCATCCCCTCTAATTTTCTGCCTCATTTTTTAAATTTAATTATTAGGAAAGTGGATGTAGGCATGTTGTATAATCTTACACAGCTCTGTTAAGATGTAAGTCCTACTGAATCCAATAATTCTTACGCCCAGGGAAGTATTTGATAATGTTTGTCCCATGAGACAATCCCCATCATCCTACTCAAAACGACATCTAAAGGTAAGCAAATATTCAAAGATCAAAGATTTAAAGCTTCACTTATATCTGGAGTGCAAAGAAAAAAAATGATACTCTATCAGAATTTGACAGAGAGCAAGATCTTGGATGACGTATCTTCAGGAAATCCATGCTGCACACTTACCAGCTGGCTGGACCCAACCTCCCACCACTTCTGATTTCACCCTGATGCTGATTTCAGGGTGTGTTTTTTCAAAAAAAGGTTCTTCCCAAAACCAGTGGAGTAAACTAGAATTCTTGAAAACTGCCTTAAAGTCCTCAGGCATCAAAAAGAAATGTATTCACACTGGAATGGGAGAGGAATGTCATCACGTGTTCCAGCAGTACTGAGATCAAGGTAAGGATGCATTATTTTGCCCATGTAGATTCAGTCATGGATGGAGCTTTCCTTGTGGTCCTTCCATTGGCAAATGAAAAGCTTCCTGTTCCAACAGGCTGTTAGGAATTGACTGCAAGAGCTTTAAGGGTATGCTGTGTTAGTGATGTGGCTAGTTTTGGTGGACTAGCCTGCAAATTGAAATGACAAACACCTCACTTTTGTTTTCTGATCCACATTGATAAGTATCACATATTTACATCTACAGTACCAGAGATACTCATTATGCCTCATAATGAAAAGTTGCATCCAATGCATCACTTCCCATCTGTGCTACTACTTGATGGAAAAAATATATATATTCTCAGCAGGATGAAGCTGCATTCTTTGAGAATAAATTGAGACTGGTACCCACAACTATGCACAGAACATGTTAGCAAATTATTCATTTATGTGGCCAGCACATTCTGTTGTTGACCATTCTGTCTAATATCCAAAGTGCCAAAATCAACAAACTTTATATTGGCATTTGGGGGGCAATTGGGTTTTGCTTTGTCTAGCAAAGTGCTGCTCATAGTTTTGTTTATTAGCCTCCTGGAAACTTAACTAGAAGAACAAACACATAATTTATATATGACCAAATGGACTGAATGTTGACATTATAAAAATAAAGGATTAATGTGAGTATTTCAAGCATAGTATAGCATAAAACAATGAAGTTATTAATGTTTGATATCTCAAAGCAAAAAATGTGTTTTTCTGCTTTGCAAATGGAAGCACACATTTTTAAGATCATTAATGTATTAATGACTGAAGAAATGCCATATAATAATAGCATGGAAATTCTCCTCTACTATATGTTAAGTCTGGTGATGACAATTGGTGATGATGATAAATTCTTGGTGTTTCTGATTTTTTTAAACCTTTTTTTTTTTTGGCAAGCCACTGTTATAGGCAGGATCCTATAGTTTGAATGTATTTTGCAAAAGTTAAGTCCCTGAAGCCTATATACTAGAAGATGAAAAGGAAATAAGTATGACTGATGTCTTCATAGAGTAAAAAAAGTAAAATATCTATAAGACAGACAGCAAAGGATGAAAGGCACAGGCTTAGGAGCTGGTTCTGGTTGTTCAGCCACTTAATCCAAAGCAAAGGAGATGATAGAAAATAATCATAGTAATAATCTAAAAGATTGCAAAACTGCACACTCATTCTCCTATGTTAAATATCTGGAAATTCTAATACTTAGAAGTGCTTATGTGGAATGTTGATACCAATCTGCCTGTTTGGATTATATCATGGATCATATATTGGGAGCTTAGATAAACAGAATGTGTGAGAAGGACCTCCAAAAACATACAGATTAGCTGACAAAAACAAAGTAACCTCAGTCCCTCAGTCTAAAGAGGTAGGGTAGAGAAATTCACCTGTTTCACCACTGCTGAGGCTACCTTAAGCAATCCCTTGTTTCTGTTCTCCTATATGATATGAGAAGGCATTGGCTGGATAACAGGTGATGGCAGCCATGAACTTGGATAGCTTTAGAGGGGGATTGAAACATGTCCATCAGTGGCTTCTAGTCGTGACAGAATAGGAATGTACATCTTCACTTTCTTCCTTCTAGAATTTAAGATTTTCAGTGGAGGCCCACAAAAATAGGCTGGTGTGTATGCATAAGAGAATTTTCCCTGTAGCAGCACTCCAATTGTAGAACTTGCCAAAGGAAGTCAAGCTGGCCCCATTCCTTTCGAATTTCTGTTAGGTACCTAAGAAGGACTTATTTAACTTTGTTCTAGATGTTTTAGCTGTCTGTGCATCTAGCAACTGTTTTGAGAGTTAATTTCGTCTGATTTAAATTGTTTTTATTTGTGTATATTTAATGTTTTTATCCACTGTACATCACCTTGTGAGCTAAGAGCTAACGATGGATATTGGTGATTGTGGAGAGAGGAAGAGAATACTAACTTTCTGAAGAACCAAAACAAGACATATGCAAGTGTACATTGGACTCATGCTTGCATATGTCAGTAACAAGGTGCTAGATATTGTGTGGAAGGCACACTGAAAGCACACAGAAAGCAGAAATGAGAGTGCTATAACCTGAAAAGTAAAACTTCTCCAAGGTGTGTGGAATACATGTGTTCAGCACCAGGTTCAACCCATAGTATCTCCAGTTAAGATGAGCAAGATTTTAGAGAAGTCAGTTTTGGGACTCATAGGCCAGTTGTTTCACTTGTCAGTCCATCTGTATATGAAGTTCATACAAAAAGCAAAAGAGAGACAGAGAAAAACATACAGTTAGCTCCAAATAATTTCAGTTCCTTGGAGAATGTCTTTAAAGTCTAGAATAAACCCCAGAATAGATTTACCACTTCTCTTGACATGGGAGCTTTCAGCAGCTCCTGATAGAAGGTGTACAGTAGAGCTCCAGAGATACAGTTCTGGGCAGTGTTCTTCTGCAGTCTGATCAGGAAGGTTTGCAGAAACTGTGAGAATAGCCTTCAAAAAAGAGAATCTTAAGTCTAAACAAAAGTTGGTATGTGGACAGTACCTTCAAAAAACTACATTTCTGTTTGTTCTGCAAGCCATTTCTTTTGCTTTCAAATAAAGCAAGCCTACTGTCAATCAGATGTAATGTATGCCCACCTGGAAAATCAGTTTTAAGAGCAAGAGAGAGGGAAAGAATAATTCAGGAAATATCATGATGTCCCCATATGAATTTCTAGCATTTAAGGTTGCCAGCTGGCCAGTTCAGCTGCAGGATTTTGTCTGTGAGGACAGCCACGATAATATTTTGTGTAAAAGCTAGAATTTTGGGTAGCAGGGCAGATGATGATGATGATGATGATGATGATGATGATGATTTTAAGGCAAAATTCTTAATTAACACTCTTAATATCTATGTTAACTGTTCATTTAATTTTAACTTCTAAATGCTTCAAACTCATTTTAATTATTACATTCTTTAATATGCTGTTAGACTCTTACAGTCTTCTTTATTTATAAAAATCTTTAAATTGTTCAGAATGAATTTAAGTTGATTTTATCTGTATGCCACCATGAGATCTTGGGATATAGGATGGGATATAAGTGTCTGAATGAGTAAATAAACTGTTCTCTCTACTGATGGGTTTAGATGACTTCTACACCTATGGAGTGGTGAGTCTGCTCTGAGTTTTAGTCTGAAATTTAATGGAGCTCTCCAAAGTGCTGAACCCTATCTTCCAAATAGCTTCAGCTCTCTGGGTAGTTCCTTTAGGATGGAGCCATGGCTGTTACACTGGAATCATAGTGTTATATTTGTATATTGTGAGAGAGCTCTGAAACAGAGAAACAGCTGCCGCTGGTTCTCTAGCCCTGGCCTAAATAGATCATTATCCATAATCAAAGAGCACAACTGCAACAATTCCAGGACAATTCTATACTGTTGGCCTTGTGCATCTCTTCCCATCATTTAAATGGTTTGGTTAAGTAACAAAATACCAGGACTAGTCTAAATTCCATCAAGTAAACATCTTGGAACTTCTCTGGTGAACACCAGCAGGCTTTCCTTCTGTCTGTTTTGGGAAATGAAAGCATGCTTGTTTGGGTTATTATTTAAATTATTATCTCACAGCTGGCTCCTGCTTCCCTGCACATAAACTTCACCCCACTCAGGCAATTTCTTGCCAACTGTCACAGGCTTACAAGCTGTTTCTGTGGTGCCAGACTGAGGCGGGGTGGGGAGTCACAGAAAACTAAAAGACGAGATATTAGAAGGCATTCCAGGTAACTATGAACCCTTCTAGAATCCAGCACCAACTATTTCCCACAGTTTTATGTGACTATGGATACAGCATGAGTTTATGAAGATGAAGAGGCAGGGCTGAGCAAAGGGATGCAGACCTCCTGCCTCTGGGTTTCCAGGGCCTGTACAGAAATGAAAGTGGGGGTCTGCTGATGTAGCCATCTTTCCCCCTTATACAACCTCTGGGAACAGCATGGTGGGGTGATGCAGCGTTATTTTCTGGGATAATTCTAGCTCAGTTTGGAAAGCAGATAGAGAAGAGGTTTTTAAGAAGAGTGCTTCAACAAGGATATAGACTGGGGTGAGCAACTGCAGCAGGTCTGTGGCCCAATTTTCTACACTGAGACTCTCAGAGGAGTTACATAGACAGGACTATATTAAGGTTTTTGTGAGCCCTAGGCACTTTTGTATTCAGCTCTCTGCCATGCCACTAGGGATGTTTTTGTAGGCCCTAAAATTTTCATAGGTCCTAGGCACTGTACCTAAAAAGCCTAATGGATAAGGGGGCTCTGTATGTAGACCACCAAACAAACAAATATTGGAAGTAGCTGGAAATTCACTTCTGAATTTGAAAAATGGGTATGTATGTATGTATGCAAATTTGCTCTGAACAAATCTTGCCAAGAAAATCCTTTAATAGGTTCACCTTAGAGTCACCATAAGTTGGAAAAAACTTGAAGGTACAGAGCAAAAATCTGTGTATGTACTGTGTGTGTATTTGTGTGTGTGCGTTTGATATTTAACAATGTAAGAGGGAACTGCAACCTATTAAAAAGGTGAACTGCTCCTGAAGGACTCTTTACCAACCAAACCAAAGTGAGTCCAGAGGAGACAGGAGCCTCAAAAAGACTCTGAAGGTATTCAGATTGCCTCAGGGTCACACTTCAGCCAAATTTTACTTGGACAACTAGAATAGGTTTAGGCAAGAAGGATAGTCAGGGGAACAGGAAAAAGCTATCTGAGGAAAGGTTGGAGGCATTAAGGTCATTTCTACACTACGTTGTTATAGTGCTACTATTCCACTCTCAACATCTTATGGCATCCTGGGCTTTGCAGTTTAGGGAGGGGCATTTAGAATTCTCAGCCAGAGACCTCTTTGGCCTCAGGAAACTACAAACCCTAGAATTCCACAGGAGGTTTGAAGTGGAATAATAGCACTATAACAGTCTCATGTGGAAATGGCCTAATTATGTTGAGCCTGCATGAAAGAAGACTGATGTAAGACATGGTAACATCATTAAAAATTTGAAAGTTTTCCCCATTGAAGATGGCAGATACTTGTCCCTATGGCTTCAAAAGATATGACTAGATAGATCTAAAAAGTTTAAGTTATAAAATGGTAAAATCTGGGACAAGTATGTAGGAGAAGTTTCTTGATTGTAAGAGAATGGATCCAGTTGCCCGTGGTAGGCTCTCCCTTTTGGGAAGTCTTTGAGTTAGAAATGTGAAGAGCTCTTCCGAAATTACTTGTTCTTTCTGTATGAATTCCCTACCTCTTGCAAAATTTCTCACCTGCAATGCAAGAAGGAGGCAAGTAACCCTTCTTCTTCTTCTTTTTTTGCTTGAGATTTCCACAATTTGTGCAAAACCTCTCTGCATAAAATTTGTGTCTTTTCCCTTTGTGAAGCATAGACTGTGTATACAGCAAGCACTGAATGATGGACTGATTAACCAAAAAAGATGCAAACAGCCCATCCAGTGCTTCTAGTTTTTCTAAGGCCATTTGTGCACTACTCTGCTATAGTGCTATTATTCTACTTACAGCATCCTATGGAATTCTGAGGTTTGTAGTTTACTGAGACCAAAGAGCTCTCTGGCTGCAAATCCTAAAGGCCCCTCCCTAAACTGCAAACCCCAGGATTCCATAGGATGTTGAAAGTGGAATAATAGCAGTATAACAGTGTAGTGCAAAAATGGCCTAAGTCCATGCACCAAGGTAGAAACTACTGTAACACAATTCATTTTGCATGAAAAATAAATGTGAAAATTCCTCAGATGAAGAGAAAATATCTTACTGTCTTGTGTGAGTTCCTCATGCATACATATGAGATGAAACAAGTGAAGAATTACATCCTTTTTTTTCAAGCAGCAGCTAGACATGGATTTTATGCATTGAACAGGAGGTTCAAACAGGAGGTCTTGGTGTCCTACAAAACACCTACAAAACACCTTCCAATTCAATGGTCTTGTGTGTTTTGAATTCTGAGGTTAGCATTTGAAAGCAAATGCTGAGCATCTCTAACAACATCCCTTACCCCCATTATAACTTTAATTGGAAAACAGATATTAAATATGTATCTTTATTACATTAAAGAACATCAACAATTCAACAATAAATGGAGAACTGAGCTGTGGATAATTGTATTGGCCTCTTTTACGATGCTGTCATAAATAGGAGTGTGTTGCATTAACTGTCATTCTCTGTCTATTCCCTGTGAGATGAATAATTAAATAAATATGCCAGACCTCAGATGGTGATTTATATGCTCCCTCAACTTTGATCACAAACCTAAAAAGGAAGGGTGGTGAGCTACAGCTGTTGTCAGGACAACATATGCAGAGATTTACTCTCATCATACAAAGGTTTGGGGAACACATGAAATAACAATAATACACTTTGGCAAACTACTGTCAACTTCTGGCCAACTCTTTTGAACTCTAGGTCTTTCCCAAATGAACTGTATTAAGGTCAGTGGAAGGAACATGCTGTGTTGTAATTGTTAGCCTTTTGATGCTGCTCCATTTTGAGAGTGAAAAACTAGGATGTTCACAAAGTGTGTCTTATAATTATGTAGTTAAGAGGTCCCTTTTCCAGGTGGCAGATGAAAAAGAAGATCTTTAAATAAGGCCCAATAACCTGATGTTCCCCTGCCCCATCTGTACTGTTGCTTTATGAAAGCTTGGTAGATATCATAGGGAAGCAAATGCTCAGCCCCAACCTTCTCCAACCTAGTGCCTTCCAAACATGTCAACTTTCAGCAATTCCTAACCATTGGGACTAGTGCGAGTTGAAGTCCAAAATATCTAGAGTCTACCAGGTTGGAAACGACTGCTGTCTGTGCATTAATGAATTTGGAAACTGGTTTCATTTTCATAGTTCCTCTTCAAGAACCTCATAGCTGCAGGTTTGTTCACCTTGTCTTTCATATCATATTTATGGACTACTTTTGACAGCAGACTGTATATGCTGGAGTAGAAACTTCTTTGGTGCAGTTCAATAGTAGTTACTTTTATTGTTATGAAATAACTTTGAATCTGGGACACGTACCACCTCCCTATGACTCGGGGAACCCTAGTATGAACAGAAAGACAAGTAATGATAACCACTGTCTGCTTAGGTAATGTCATAGTCACCAATCCCTCTCTGTCATATTCCCCTGGGTGAGCCAGAAGGAACCTCAAATTTTAGAAATCTAGACACTGTAGGCAGGGCCAAGGAAATATAAACTGTTGGGTGCAAGGAAGGAATCTTTGATGTTAGTGTGCTAGCTGCACCAATCGTTTGGGATGTCTGACTTGGCTGTGGCGACACACGCCTTAGTTACATCCCAATTGGATTACTGTAATGCACTGTAAGTGGCACTTTTGAAGAGTTTAGAAACTTCAACTGGTCCAAAGACATTCAGCCAGATTGCTAATGGGTGCTAGTTATGGGGACTACACAACTCTCTTGTTGCAGTGGCTTCAGTAGCTGTTTCAGGGCACAAGTCAAAGTGTTTTGACCTATAAAGTACGATATGGCTCAGACTCAGGCTATCTGAAGGAATGTATCTTCTCTTATGAGCCTGCCCAAGCTCTAAGTTCTGTGAAGGAGGCACTTCTCTCCTTCCCCCTGCCTTCACAGGCACAGTTGGTGGGAATGTGGGAGAAGGTGTTCTCTGCAGCTGCTCCCACACTTTGGAACTCCCTCCCTAGGGATGCTAGGATGGTTCCTTCTTCATTTTCGTGACAGGTTAAAGCCATTTCTGCACAACAGGATTGCCCTATGATGGGTACACAATGGCAGCAGTCCTTGGGTTGTGCTTGTGCATGACATTGTCTCAATCCTGCTGCCACCCTGTCCCCACCCAACGTGATTGCAGGATATTCGCTTAATGGAATAAAGCCTTCGACTTTAAATCTGTTTAGCGCCCACAATCATGCAACACTCCCATCCTTCCTGAGCATGAGGAAGGGCAGTAACTATGATGGAGGGGTTTCTTTCCCCAGTGCAGCATAGGAAAGAGCCCAGCTGCACTGCAAAAGGCAGGCCCATATTGCTCATGCTCCCTTCTACAGGGAGCTGGCTGGGTGCAGAGGAGAGTGTTCCCACGATACTCCTTTCCCAGCAGTGGTGCTGCGGGGATTGCTACAGGAGGATAACTGGATCAGGTAGGGTGCAGAATGACCTAAGACTTTTCTTTCCATCAAGCTTTCATAAAATGATTATTTTTTAAAAAGCAGATATTATGGTGCTATATTGATTTTAATCTATTTTAAAGTAAGATTTTAATTGGTTTTAATTCTGTTGTTATGCAATACTATTTTAATCTTGATTTTGTATGTTTCTTAACTTTGGCCATTTCCACACAGGGTTTTTAAAACGGGGCAGAGCGTCCTCCAGGGAGGATGTCTGCATCTGGGAGTGGACTGGGTCGGACCTACTTAATGTAGATCCGCACTCGAGCCCACTCCAGAACGACCCCAAGTGGTCGTCCAGCGTGCTTTTGAAAGACCACTAAAAACAGATCTTTCAAAAGCACGGAGCGTGCCACTGTGAGCCTGCTCCCTTATGCAGATTTGCAGGCTCACATTGGTGCAAGCCTGCAATCTGCCGAGGCGGGCTTTAGGCTGGCGAACTTCAGCAGTTGGTTGAGACTCTCTACCAACCGGAAGCCGCCATTTTCATCCCTGGAGGAGTGCGGAGTGGCAGCCATGTGCTGCTCCAGAGCAGCGTGGATCGGACCGGGGAGCTGAAAAGTCCGGTGAGTAGCATCATGGGATGATTCCGTTGCCCCGTGCGGAAATGGCCTATATGTGTTCTGTTGTATTCTTCATCTTTTTGTAAGCTATCTTGAGTCCCAGTCTAAGAGAAAGGTGGGGTATAAATAAAATGAGCCATGGATGGATGGATGATGTAGTGCCACAGGATCCACAACATATCTAACATAGGGTTAAGGTGCTCATTGCCAACAAGGGACAGTTTTAGGAGTGTAGCTGGGAGAGGGCAAAATGAAGGCATTGATCTCCAAATAGAAATGCTCCTCCTTAAATGAAATTTTCCTTCTGTCCCCAAATTTCTAGAATTGTAGTAACTTAAAACTTCATTTCACATTTAGGTATAGTTTAGGCTTGCAAAGGAAAAGGGCAGGCAAAGTGACCCTGTGAACACAGCAAATATAATAGTTCTATGTGTGAACCTTTTAAGTGCTTCACCCTCTGAAATGCTTAAAACTTGAAGAATGAAGAAAAGTCTCATTGAGGGGGGCAGAATTCTTCTGTGGGAAATGATGTCCTAGTTTTGCCCACTCCTGTAGGCATGGTAAACCACGGAGAGTTTACAGATGGGAGAACAAGGATTATATACTCAAAACCTCAAATGACAAGCTTGATAGCAGGCTCCAGGCATGCTAACTCTGCCCCAGGGATGATTTAAAGAGCAGCTCAACCAGAACTGTGTAGGACAAGGTCAAACTGAGATTGAATCTATCATTTTCTCAGGCTAACCACCTATTCCCAACTGACAAATGTCAACTGTCAGTGAGACTGTGCTCTCTTTTCTTTCCCACCTTGACTGTATCGTGGAAATGAAGCCTCTCTTGTCAGAAAACTTCTTGGGCCCAGTGAACCTGTTGGGTCACTTTGTTAAACAAACTTTTTATAAAGATCCCTGTCTGTAGTTGTCTGGAATCCTTAAATTAGCTTGAAACCAATATTTTTTGTTATTGTGAGATGTGTGTGTGACACACACACACAAATAAATATAAATATATAAATATATATATGTGTGTGTATGTGTGTCTCTGTGTGTGTACATATGAGAATATGCTAATTCTTCATTAAAGGCTAATACACATACATACTCTTTTTGATGAAAGCTTGGCATATTCTCACAGCAACTAACCACTGCTCTGTGTTACACCACGGTGCACTGTTTTGACTCAATGTACCATAACAAATAACTGAGAGAGAGAAACTATTTTCAGGTATTTCGACATTTGTTATTTCTGTCTTCATCTTCACCTTGATCATGAATCACAGAATCATGTAAGTGTGGCTTACACACACATATGTATTTTTTGGACAGGGCACAAGACCCTTTGCCCCTCATCTAAAACCACCACCATGCCGTCCTCAAGCCCCAGGAGGGGTTGCTGCTGCTTACCGGTAAAGATCAGAAGGAGGCAATTCAGAGCATGAAGATGAAGCTGGTTTGGGAAAGGGAAAGGAGGGAACATTCCATCTGTCAGCACATTCTCATTTCTTCCTCCTCCAAGCCAAGACCATCTCAGTTCCCCTCCTGTATATTGCTTTCCCTTCCCTCTTCTCCTCTTTGGAGTTTTGACAACTAACAGTATGGGAGTTAGGACACAGAACTGCATGGGTGGAATATTATGCTACTCCTGCTTGATGTAGGCTCCTGGCCAAAATCTGCCACCTTTGAGCATCCTATTTCTCAAATCCCTTATTTCCCATACTCTACTTTTCCTCTTGCTGTGACCAAATACATCAACATACTTATGCTAACCTGAACTACTGACTTGTCCAAGTCGGAAATACTGTCAATGGGAAACAAGACAACGTTTAGTGTATTTAAAGCATAGGAGTTTTGATACTACCCAAATTCTATTATTTATTAGGGTATAATTATCCCCATGGACTGATCTCAGATGATTAATCTTAATACAGAAGCTGATAAAAAAAATTGCAAGAGAATTAAATATATTGGTGGACTTAAAGATGATCCTGTGTGGTAAGGTAAACACAATTAAAATGAATGTTGTTCCTGGAATTGTTTATGTTATTCATGGCATTCCTCTACTTATACTTTGCAAGTATTTTAAAAAACTAAATACCTTGTTCAAGAGATTTTTGGGGGGATGGACAGCTCCCTCTAGAATTTCAATAAAAAGGATGCAAATTCCAATTAGTGAGGAAGGGTTTTGCATTTCAGATCTTCTTACATATCATTAGATAAATTTGTTATCTTGTATTAATTTTTGGACATAACCACTTAAAGTAAATAATCCATCATGGCCAGCCTTAAAGTCTTTACTTCTGGCACCTCTATTCAAATGGGCAGTGCTTGATTCTCATTCTATAAACAAGACCAGTGCTCTGTCAACTACTTCAGCAGTTAGAACTGTGTGGCAAATACTGCCTTGTCAATTGCAATTTGACCCTTACACTCATACCATGTTGACTTTATGGGGGAATTCAAATTTGAAGATTGGCAAGGAACTATTTCTATGGAAGGTGCTGATGATGAGTTTTTGCTTTTTCAGTTTTGCAGGAATAGTTTAAACTACCACTGCCAGCTAATATTTATAACAATATTTACAGCTGAAACATCTGTTAAAATCCACATTTGGCTCTACAGCTTTCAGTACACTGGTGTTTCCCTCAATATTAGAGAAATTAATTGAGGCCAACAAATTATCCAAACCAACTGTATACACACACACACATTTCTGTTATCTTTAAATAAATATAACGTGTTGTTTACAGCAAGAATGGAATAGAATTCTGACTAATCAAGGGCCATTGGTTTTAACATCTGTAACTACTATGGCTATAGATCTCTAACTATGTCTTATATAGCAAAAATTGCTCTTTCAAGTATATTGGTTGCCACAAAGTCTATTCAAGAAACAGCTTTCTAAATCAACAAAGTGTTGGAGATATAATAATGCTAATACTTCCTTAATGCATGTATTCTGGAGTTGTCCATAGTAGCTACATTTTGAAAGGAAGTAATCATAAGAATAAATTTGGTTTTAGGAAGTTCCTTGATATTCAGGGACATGCATGTTCTTTTGAATTATTTACTTGTTTCTTGGAAATTAACAAATGGCCATTGGAAGTGGATTTTTTATGCCCCTTTTACTGCTAAAAATGAAAAGATCATTTTTCTCCATCTTTGATTCAATGGATAGAAGTTATAATGACACTTGCAGCATTTGAAAGAATGATGTATAGATGAAATTTACAAATAGACTTGTATTTGGATATTTAGATAGCTTTTACAGAAATTTATAACTAATGTTATTATTTTTCCTCCTTTTGTGTTTTTCTTTTCTTGCTTTTATTATATTGGAACATTATTGTATGCAACTAAGATCACCTTTGAATATAAATAAATACATTTTTAGAAAAGATACTTAAACTGATGTAATGCCGAAGAGAATTCTAGCTACGGAGTTTGAAGGAAGACCGAAGGCCATGTATCATAGAATCATAGAAATGTAGAGTTGGAAGAGACCACACGGGCCATCCAGTCCAACCCTCTGCCATGCAGGAACAACCTCAAAGCACTCCCGACAGATGGTCATCCAGCCTCTGCTTAAAAACCTCCAAAGAAGGAGACTCCACTATACACAGAAGCAGCATATTCCACTGCCGGACAGCCCTGACTGTCAGGAAGTTCTTTCTGAGGTTCAGGTGGAATCTCCTTTCCTGCAGCTTGAATCCATTGCTGAATTCTTGAGCCAATAATGAGCCTTTTCTCTTCCTTCAAGGTCACATTCTGTTTTGGCTCTACACTTGATCTAAAGCATCCACCTGTAGAACAAGGCCCCTGCCAATGCAGGAATCTACAACCAAAGCACCCCTTCCAAGTGGATGCTTTAGATCAAGTGTAGAGCCAAAATGGAATGTGACCTTGAAGGAAGAAAAGAGGCTCATTATTGGCTCAAGAATTTGCTAGCTGCATGGGAGGTCAGCATATTATGATGGAACCACCAAGGCCACCATCCCAGAAGAAGTTATGCATAGACAAGTTGTAGAATAAAGGGTAACAATGAAACTAAAATTCTTTCTCATACATAGTTCAGATCCTCCATAATTAATTCTAGGACCATGGAAACTTGGTGGAATTAAGCTCAGACCATTGGATGCAGCACATGTCTAAGAATATGAGAATTTCAGCCTTTGGAGACCTGTTCAGAAGGAGAAAGCAGAAACCTAAAAGTACTATAGAGTGAGGGACAACAGATGCTCCAGGATAAGGAGGGTAGCAGAGCCAGTTATAAAACTCTTCATGTACTACATGGATTTTGCCAGTGCAGTACTGCCTTCTCTCCCAGCTCTCATGTGTGAGTTCTGGGGTTTGGGTAGACAGGTTCCTGTTGTTTCGGCAAAACATTATTGTGGATCTGCTTCTTGCTCTGTTGGACAGCTCTCCACTTTTGGTGCTAAGACAGGAGATCAAAATCTGATTCATTGGAACTGAAGACCAATGGGTGAGGATAGGGTGCAAAATTGCCCTTTCTGAGGCTCAAAGCATCAGTGCTTCTCTTTCTGTAGGGAACCAAGTCAAGAATGAAGAGAATTCAGATGAGACATTCTTAATGCCTAGTTTCAGAAAGCAGAGCACTCTTAAATTGAGGGTGATCTTTGATGTGACTGTAGAGTACATAAAACATTAGTCTTGAACACAGTAGAAACATTTCTGAGGACATATGGTGTATACTTCAAGTTTAGACCAGGATTAAGCTATGAAATATATATCAGGCTGCATGTGGCCCTAGTGAATGTTTTCCCACTGTCCATAAAAGAGTGCATGAGGTGAGATGCTACTTGACAGGATAGAGATGTAGGAAGCTTGAAAGATACCATCTGTTGCAAACCATGCTTGAATCCATACAGCTTCCTAGTTTGTTTTTCAGAGGTTTGTCCCTTGAGGGCTTTTACAGAGAGAAGGAACAGAGAACAGGAGAGAGGACAAGAAGGAAAATATTTGTGAGATAAAAACTTTAAGAAACAGGAGAAATACATTGAATCTACAGTGGCCCCTCGATTTTCACAAGGATTCAAGAGGCAGAACCCTTGTGAAAGTCAAAAAAACTTGAATAACTCCCCTCCACCCGAGTGAGCATTCTCCCTCCCATTCCCTTCCAGGTTTCCTCCCACCCATTCCCCTGCTTTTTGCCTGGGTGAGTGTGCCTTCCTTCTCTGGATCCAGCAGTGATGTATTTAAGTCTTTTTACTCCAAGTCTCAAGTCCTTGAAGATACTTTCAAGTTAAGTCTCAAGTCAAGTCTCAAGTCTGGAAGCCAACTTTATACTCCAACCAAATCCCAGAATTATTGGATAGAGTGAAATAAATTCAGTTTTAAGCATTTAAGCAGAGTTGGCTCTCCACATTTGTGATTTTGCCATTTGCAGCTTTGGAAGTGGGGAATAGGATCCTATCTTACTCCCCATTACTGAAGGTTCAAAAGCTTTAGAAGGAAGGATCCTTCCTCCTCAAGCTCCTTGCCTGACACATTTGCTGTTCCCCTCTGAGAAATGCACCCTGCACTCTGGGGGCAATTCTTGTCTTCTGCTCTTAGGAAAAGTTTTAGAAGGCTCCTCCGATAAGCAGCAGTGGCAGGCTGCTGAGCAGACCTCAAGCTTGCCTCAAGCCCATTGCCTAACCTGTTTGCTGTTCCCTTCTGAGGAACGCACCCACACCTTGGGCTTGGGACAGATTGTCATGTGACTAGTAGGCAAAAAGAGATGGAAGTGTTGTTCAAAGTTATAAGGTTTTTGGATGAACACATTATGTTACTGAACCAAGGGCATCAAATCAGTCATTAAAAATATACAGGTCTCAAGTTGAGTCCAGTCAGTGCATCGTTTATGGCCAAGTTGAATCCAAGTGGTCTGACTTGAGTCTGAGTCTATTGACTTGAGTCTACATCACTGGCATCCAGGCAAAAGGCAAGCATTTCACTTGCCTTTTGATGTGGTGTGGAGAAGGAAGGCAAGGCTCCTGGGCAAATGGCAAGTGGATGGAGGTGGTGAGTCATGCACCCAAGCCTTTCTCCCTCCATTTGCTTGCCTTTTGCTGGGATGTGGAGAAAGAAGGCAGGGTGCCCAGGCAAACAGCAAGTGAAAAGAGGGAGGGAGTTGTGCCCATGAGCCTTTCCCCCTTCATTTGCTTGCCTTTTGCCCAGGCACAGAGAAGGAAGGCAGGGCTCCCAGACAAACGGCAAGCAAACAGAGAGGGGGAGGCACACACACAAGCCTTTCCCCCTCCACTTGTTTGCCTTTTGCTGGGGCATGGAGAAAGAAGGCAGGGTGCCTAGGCAAATGGCAAGAGAATGAGGGTAGCAGAATGAGGGGGAGGCAAGTGAACATCTTGTGAATAATCAAATTTGTGAAAATCAAACCTGTGAATGTGGAGTGGGGGGACTGTATGATAAAAGGGATCCAAGTCCTGCTTTCTGTGTCCTCCTTACCAGGAAAAATATAGTACAGTTTGGAAAAGTTACTTTTCCTTAGGGACAAGTGAATGGCCAGTGGGCTAGAGGATTCAGAGAACTACAGTGCAAAAATTTAATGTTTTGTAGCTCTGAAAAATATAAAAACAACCTTGAGAATGTTTTACTGAAAAGCGTGTTGTTTAAAATAAATGCTAGATAATTTGTATGCTCTTGCATTTGATTAGGACCACCATACCCAAACTGATATTCTTTAGATATATTGGGAAATGTCTCTTGCGATCCCAAGACAGGTTGATAGTTGGAAATGATAGAAGTTATAGTGAGAGCCAGCAGTGGACTATGATTCTTGATACCATGACCCGCTTGGCCATGGAAACTCCCTGAGTGAGCTTGGGCAAGTCATACTCTCTCAGCCCCAGAGGAAAGCAAAGGCAAGCCTCCCTTTGAACAAATCTTACCAAGAAAAATCTGTGATAGGTTGAAAGTACACAACAACAACTACAACAACATAGTCTAGCATCTTGGAGAGCACTGCATTGAGAGATGGTTGGGTCAGGCTTCTAGAAATTGTGTTGGATCTGGATTGAATTGAACAGAATAGGCCACAAAAATCAGAGAATTTACCTGGTAGTGACTAGGTTAAATTCGATTGCTTTAGTGGGTGTGTATGAACTTTAACTAAATTCTGAACCAAAGTATCATGCGTAATTATGAATTTTACATTTGTGAAGAACAAACTAAACAGATGCAATGCAGTGTGGTAAGATAATAAAAATAAAAATAGTAATAAAGTACACTACCAATAATATGGTACACTACTTAAAGAATGTCTCTGTTGGAACATCTTTTTAAATTTAGTCTGAAAGCACATTCTGCTGCAAAACACTGACTTGTAGTATTGTACATTACATGGAAAAAAGTAAACATTCACGGATACAAAGAAACTGCCACTCACCCCATTTGTGATCTAAGTGTGCCAGAGCAAAGCAGATCCAGATTGAAAAATTTGCTGCGAGAATCCAAAGTCTCCACAGCGGAAAGGCTGCTGTGTGTGGTAGGACCCTTGAGAATCAAGCTTGTCGCACTTTGGGGAAAATTAATCAATCTGTATTTCCAAAAGATACATTAATAATTTATATTAGCAGTAAGACACCCTCCCGTTTCACAGGCTTTTGCTGCTCAGAAGGGCGAGGAGGTGGCTGTTGGCATATTGCTCCTGAATTTCAGTGTGTATAAGAAGAATCCAGTTGATTAACCTCACCAGGAGTTGTCAGTGAGCCTTTGGGGACAAAGCTCTTTTGTAAACTAAGAACTGCCTATCTGCTCTGCAGTGAATTTCCTTTCCACAGAAGACTGAGACAAGAATCTCAGCTTTGGGGAATCCCTTATGTTTCAAAACACTGCTCCTAGACTTTTATGCTTGAAGGAACATAGAGGTTCATCTGCTTGGCTCTCCACAATTGCAGGTTTGATTATTTGTTTCTCCAGCCCCTGCTCCCCACCTCAAATGCTACTTTTCCATGAGGATCTTTCCTTTTGACAGCTTTGATCAAACCACACTGCCACAAGCCACTGCCTGACCAGTTAAGCACAGATTGCAGCCAAATTTCTCAACACCACACCCCACCTCCCAATGCCCCCCCACACCCAAGGAAGGAGATGAGTGTGAGAGAAGAAATATAGGGCCACCATGCTCAGTCACCCTTTCCCTCTCTCCTTTCCCTGATCTGCTTGGACCCTATGTGCCTGCTGTCCCCCCATGCCTCAGCCTTCTTTCCTCAGACACACACACACTTTGATATTTGCATTTTCTGCACTTTTGTGGGGATCCTGAACCCCTAACCCTAGCGAATGTGGAGGGCTGACTGTTATGTTGCAGTTCCTCCTGCTGAATGGCATGTAACTTGTTTGCTTATTTGCTTCTCAGCTTCAAACATTTTTCCTTAACTTCCTCTTTGTGACTCTGCTCACAACAACCCTCTTCCTCAGGTTTCATTTTCAGACCTTGTTCTGCCTCCAGATCCACTTGTGGGTGGTTTTCCTCTGCACTGCTTTCCATAAACAAATGTGTTAAACACCAGATCATATGTAGCCACAAGGAGGGCAGTTGCTCAATCCAAGCATGTAAAGAGATCCTTTCCCATGAGGATTTTTTTTAGAAGTATAGAAACACTCCTAATCATAGGTGGAGTTCTTGTTCTTTGTGAAGGAAATGCTGCATCTTTTCCTCTAAAACTATGTCTTGCTATCCTGTGTTTCATGGTCCAGAGAGAAAAGAAGCTAATTCAAAGGGAAGGGAGCTGTATCCATCTCTCCTTTTCCCTCCCCAATGTGTTATTTATTCAGACCTCATTTTGATCTTCCCACCTTGAGCCTTCTTAAGAACTAGGACTGCCTCTAGCCTAAAAGGGTTCTAGCCTGAATCTGACGCTTCTCTGACAACTTATTTTGCAAAAAGATGTCTGTGTCCTGGTATTTTTCAGTAAAGATGGAGAACATTAACCTATTAATCAGCCTTTAGGATTGTGGGAGGAGTAGAGTTTTTTTTTTTCTTCTGATCAAAGTGAGTCCATCAACTGACTGATGTGCCAATTTTGCTTTATCCACTTAATGTAGTACCTGAGAATATCAAGGCAGCTCAAACCTTTTATCTCTTGGGTTTCCCTCCGTAAGAATAGGGAAGATGTGGTTTTTCAATGCTATCGCACAAAGTACTTCCAAGGATGAAAGCAAGCTATTGAAATCTGAGTGGCAGCTCCATCCCCCTCTTTTTCATGTGAGTTATGAAAAGCTTGCTCACTGTGATCTCCACTACCTTCTCATGCCTTGATTCTCTCTCGGCCCCCATCCCCGTTATAATAGAATTTTGGTGAGTCATCTCACTTCTATTTGTCCTGTTGTCATTTGATTTATATCTAGAGATGGGAAGAAGAGTCTATTTTATTTGTTTCCTTGCTGAGAAAACAGTTTCCTCAAGGAACCACATCAGGAAGAATAACACAGCAGCAAGATTTTTGCACATGCTTCTCTTGATATTTGCACATCAGGAAGTGTTTTGGGGAATTTATCATTCAACAAATACACACGGGCCAGTATTCTACATCAGCTACTTAGTTAAATGTACTTAACCGAGTAATTTTTTCTGGCCCAGTCCCCTCCCTCCAAACCTAATGGAAACATCACTCACCCCTGCTAGCAGAACGATCCTCCTTCTCCCCATGCAGTTGATGCCTGGTAAAGTAGTTTGGGAGGAGTTACAATTGTCGCAGCAGTGATGCAATCATGACTAAGTAGTGATCTAGAATACAGAACAGTTGCATACATTTACCATCCATTATTATTCTGTACTGTTATCCCAAAATGTGGGTGACTCAGGGGTCCACCTGTGATGCCCGTGAAACAGTGGGGACCATGAGCTCAAAGAGGAGGCCTGTGAGAGGAAGGTAACCTTATAGCATTTTTTACACCTATGTATACTGGTACTAGTCCAGGGAAAAACCAGCCAGAATTTCTAAAATAAGTTCATTTGTTTTATTGAGAGAATTAACAATAACGCACACACAAGATCCAAGCAGTCTTGCAATCACACAATGCTAACTGAAGGAAAAGGGAGGAAAGGTTTGGATAGCAAGAGTTTAGGGTGAAGTGGGAAATATTTACTGATCAGCAGAGAAGAAATGAAGCAATGTGACTTAGTTTAGGAGTCCAAGGATAGTACAATTGGGAATTGGAGCAACAGAGTGGTGGCCAGTAGGCAGAAGTACTTTGAGTTATGTGGCTCAGAGCCAAGGTTTAAATACTCTTTTTTCCACCCTGTGGGGGAAAGTGTTAATGGCTGTCTGGTAGAGTAAACAATGGGGTCAGTGAGGTGGACAATGGGGTCCAGAATGAGCTAATGGCTTTAGCATTAGATGACAAAGGGACTGATGGGAATTGTGATAGTTCCTTAATGGTGGGGCAGATGAGGGGACAAGAGGAGAGTTTCAATCAACAAAGGGAGATGGTCAAAGACAACCAGTCATTCCATGGAAGCAGTTTTGTGCTATTGTTTCTATAAGGTTGAGTCATTGAGGGACATCAGCAAATATGGTGTCTGGAGCTTCCTTGACTATGACCTAACCATGCCCTGAGGTCTCAGTCTGACCTAGTTTTGCAATGCACATGTGTAGCCAGTTTCCCTTTGCCAGCAAACACCCAGTTATAGCAGAATATAATTTATTTTCCATACCAATTAAATATTTGGCCAGTTAAACCATATCATGGAATAGAGGTGTACAGCCTAGTAACAGTACTCATAATCACTACTTAGCCATATTTGTGACACTGTTACCATGAACACAACTCCCTCCACAACCCACTTCACTGAGCATCAGCTGCATGCTGTCAGCTGGAGCATGGTTGACTGATGTTTCCACCAGATTTGGAGTGGTCGGTGCAAGAGAGGCTATTTAGTTAAGTATACCGAACCACTCTTCACTCTTATCATATTCAGCATTCCATAGTTGTTGAGTATGCTCAGTCCACATAAGCTGTTGTTATCACACCCATATCCACACCCACTGACTCCTGGGGCATTTCTTCATAAATATTTGCGCTTCTGCAAATCTTAGATTTTTCCTGATCCTTTGAGGTATCTCTCTTGTGTGTGGATGGGGCTATTGTGGCACTTGAAGATATGAAATTGCCGTGTGTGCGCACGATATTTTCTAATGCTTTGTACATTAAAAATACTGTTTAAGCATTTTACTATCTTCCAGACAATTTTTTTTCTTCCCGCTTTATCTTGTGGACACTTGAACATTTTCTCTCTTTCACCACAGTGCCTGCTTTGAGGAATCTGCATTCAACTGAGTGGTTCAACACAGACTTTGTAGTAGTGCACTTAAGTATCATATTCAACATGGCTTTACTTTTTATAGAGCTGTAAAAGTCCATTCATTGTAATATTGCTTATATGTTTTATCCCACTGGGGTTCTCTTGAGATGTAAATCCAGCATAATTATCCTGTACTTGTACTTCCCACTGTTTTCCACTTGCTTTTGTATTGTTCAATGAACAAGTTACAATTGTGGAAGAAATTGGCTATAATTATAGGGAAAAATTAGTCTGGGTTTAGCAGGGCTGCTGAACTGGTAGGTGTTATTATGGAAATACACTAAATTTGTCCACATTATAATTTGTGTGTGTGTGTGTGTGTGTGTGTGAAGTGTACCAGAGAGAGCCAGCTCCACTTGGCCATGGAAAGCCCTTGGATGATCTTGGGCAAGTCATACATTACCAGCTGCAGAGGAAGGCAGGACAAGCAACAAGGTACCTGAATAGCCTGCAAACCTTCCAGATCTCACTAGCAGTAAGAGGGTGGCCCACCAAAAGCTTGAGAAATTTCCTGACTTTGCTAGGGATGACAGAGAAATTCATTTGGTGCACATTTCAAATCAATGATGATTGAGAAAAGTAACCAGAATGAACTGTGTGTACTTCCAATGTGTTCAGAAATCTTGACAATGCACAGGGGCCTGGTAGCAGAAAACTCTACTTGGAATGATTTTCCTGGTGGCAGATTTCCCCACTCCTTGAAAATCATTGTAATATCACTGCAGGTCAACACTTTTATATTTTAACTCCCATTGCATGTAAGCAAAGCTTGGAAACATTACAGCTGGAATCCTGTGGTGTCTTATGGGTTCATAAGACATAAATATGGTTGGACATTTTTATCAGATAGTTGAAGGTTGTGAAGACAGAGGGCCTTTCCGCACTATACTGTTATAGTGCTATTATTCCACTTTCAACATCCTATGGAATCCTGGGGTTTGCAGTTTAGGGAGGAGTATTTAGAATTCTCAACCAGAGAGCTCTTTGGTCTCAGTAGACTGCAAACCCCAGGATTCCACAGGATGTTGAAAGTGGAATAATAGCACTATAACAGTGTAGTGTAGAAAGGTCCAGAGTTGGACCTGCGGTACCATCGCACATACAGGTGTGCGCTGCATATGTAAGCATAATGTACATGCACACACATTGCATGTGATTGCACAAGACCATTCAGTTGCATATTTGGTTGCACATTTGGTGTCATGGTTCAGTTGTACCATGTTGTCATTCAACATAATCATTTTGTAGCATAATTGAAATGTAGCACTGCATGTGGAGATTTCTACTACACAAACCTCATGTATTTTTTTGGATTACAACTCCCAGAATCTCCACCTAGGATGCCCAGTTGGCCATGGCACATTTGCTACATCTGTTCATTTGTTCCTTCTCTTTTTTCTAGAGAGATGCTCTCTGTCTCTTTGTATTCTTTTACTAAATTTCTTTCTTCTTGCAATCCTCCTTTTCTGTAAATTTCTCCTTTGTAATAACCCTTCTTTTTATGAGCCTTCCTTGCCTCTTTCCTTATTAGTACTTTCAAATCCCAAATTTAATCTGCTAGATGGCTCATTTCATTTGCAACCACATCACTTTCCCTTTGTCTTGTCTCCCCAATGAGATCTTCATAGAATACTTTCTTTTTCCACGCTTCATTCTCAACATGCAGTTAGCCATTTCCCCTGAGCCTGTAATTTCCACAAGAACATCCTTTTGAAAACACTCACAGATCTAAAATCCCATTGTTAGTTTAAATTAGAGTAGTGCCATTAAATCAGTTGGATTTATTTATATGTTGATTAACCAGTCAACAATTGAGCCAGCGGATCTATTCCTGTTTTCCTGTTGGGGATAAGTAAAAGGATTCTAGTCATGCCCACTACGTTCTCATTTGGATCAATGGAACACAAAATGTTCTGAGGAAAGTGAAGAACTAGAATCTTTTTTAAATATCCCAGACCATATATTCAGGTGCACAGCAAGGGAAGGGAGACAAATGAGAGTCTTGCCTCCTCAGTAAGATTTCCCCATGAAATTTTCCTCCAATGCATTTGGAGGAAATGCATTTCTTAGCAATACACTGAGAAATATAGCTTAGGTGTTAAAAAGTTAAACTAGACAAATGGTGAAACACTGCAAAACCCCAACACTAAAACTTCATGAACTTACTTAAACATTGTACATGTACAAGGAAGCCTTTGCTGCATTTATTCTCAGTTTTGACACATGGCTGACACCACATTGTTTCATCAGAATAAAGCAAATTTAGTAATCTTAACAATAACATATGTGAAGGAATTTCAAGTGGGCAGTTTCTCTTTGGGTTTGCTGAGAAATCATGGTGTGTTATACTTTATTAACAGTTCATATTGTTATAGTATGAAGACTTGAACAATATACAGTTACTTCCTAGTCACTGTTATTTAATTTACACAGCTTATTTTCCACATAGAAAACATTGTATTTTAAATTGATTTGGTTGTTGGTTTTTTTTGAGAGGGGAAGCTTCGTAATATACTATCTAATTAAAATACATTAATTGGGTGGTGTTTTGTCATTGCTGACAAAGACCTTTTTCCACAAAAAAATCTTTTATAGTGATTGATCGCCAAACTCTTTTGCTCGCTCCCAATTTTAATCTCTGTTCCCTGACCTCCATTGTCTTGCTACACTCCTGGTCCTTTTGTCTGACCAGAAAAGGTTGGAGCTTTTGTGAATACTTGACTGAACTGCTTGCAAAAAGTTTGCTGGCATCTCTTCTCCTCTCTCAAGACCCAGAGAATTTATCCTGGGGTGGGGAATGTTGGGAGTGGCAACCTTTGCATGCTTAATTAACTGGCTAGTTAGTTTGCATGTTTATTGTAGGCATAGACAGATAGCTTAGAGTAAACTTCGTGTTTGTTTTGGTCAACACCTCTTCCTCCAGCATGTACACATTCTTTGTTCTTAAAAGGTTCTCCTGCCATTTACATCTCTCTCTTTTTTCTTTGCTTTTGGTCCTGAAAGCATGCTCTGACATCTCCTAACAGGGATTATTTTCAGCAAGCATGTGACTGCTTACTTTCTTCTTACTTTCTTCAAGAATTGAACCTGTGTAGACTGTGCACAAATTTTGTGAACAAACTTTTCATACTTTTTAACCAAACTGTTTGTGTTTATTTTGTGTTTATTTTGAGCTAGATTAAATATGTCTGGGGTGGAAATGATAAAGTGGGACTGATAATTTGTTCAACTTCTGCCTGTGCATTACAGAATACTCTGCTGATTAGGAGACTTATTACTAAAAATTTCTCAATTCCTCCACAGGGAACGGCAGCAGAAGTAGGAAATACTCTCAGAAACTTGGTAGAATGCCTTCCCCTCCCAGAGATGGGATTAGTAGTGTCAGTCTCAAAATCTCTCCTGGGAAACTGGCATTGTATATGATATTCATTTTCTTCCACTAGGGCTCTGGAGAACCCACTAGTACCTTGTACATGCTTTGGGGTAGAGAAAGGTAGCAATGCTCATGAGATCAAGATGAACAGAGCTCAATTGTCTCCACTGGTAAGATCGCAGAAATATAAGAAGAGTCATACTGCATCAGACCAAAGGACCTGTCGGCTGCGTGCCTATAGCGAGCCTTATATCTGGGGTACTTGTTTAAACAAACAAGGACCTCCAAAAAACCTCTGGCAATAAAACTACAGCCTAGAGAAAAAAACAGCCACTTCAAACTGCAATAAAGAAAAAGTACAAAAAGTTTATTGCAGATAACAAGTTAAGGCATTTAACAAAACATGATAAAGTCAAACAGTAAAAACAGCAGAGCAATATACAAACCAACACAGCAAGGAGACAAAAGGAAAGAGAGAAAGAGCAGTTTCTCCAAACTGCTTATATACACTCTACGCAGCTGTACATCATTACTCTACAAGTGCCTGAGTCAAACACATAAAATTAACATACAGCTGCGTAGCTTCATCTCACTCTACACCTTAATCTTAAAGGGCAAGATCAGAAGAAGCAGCGCAGCATCAAGTAATATTAACCAATTACATATCTTGACACTCCCCTACTTGATGAGTAGCTGCTTCCTCTTTTACCACTACAGGACCCATCAGTCCTATTCTATTGAGCATTTGGTTGTGTATTGTAACAATAAAGGGTTTTGTATATCTGGGAACAGTTCATCTTCTACATTCTTTACAAACCCAGTAACCATTGGCGATTTTACTGCCTTACAATTTTTTTATCTTACATTTCTGGAGAGCCTTGTGTTTAACCTGTCTATCACTAGTTGTTTTAACCTTGTACACCCACCTGCAATCTATGGGTGTCATACCTTTGGGCAATTCACAGAGGGAATATACATTATGCTGGGCAATAGAGTCCATTTCCTCCTGCATCGCCTTCCACCAGGGCTGTGCATTCTGGCGAGACATTTGCATTAATTCAGCGAAGCTGTTAGGCTCGCATGTTGCCAGACAAGCACGCACTGACAAAGACGTGTCAGGAGTAAACCTTTTTGGGGGAACCCCTTTATTTTTCCTTTCAGATCTTCTTGGACTAACACTTTCAGGCATGGACCCATTATTCTCCTCGACACTACGAGTTCTCTTCCTTGTATATTTCCATTCATCCTCCCCTGTTTGCACTTCTACAACTTCTCTTACAGCCGTCCCCTCTGAAAAATCTTCCTCCTCAGTTTTGACACACGAGGAGTCAGTGGCAGAGGCTGAAGGCTGTTCTGACTGAGAAAAAACCAAGTCAGAAGCAGAAAAATGAAACTCAGAAGCTGCCTGCACGCGTGCCCAATTTGCGTGCTCCTCAAACGTGGCATTCCTTGATATCACACAACTGGTGCCACCTTTGAAGAACCGATACCCTTTGCAAAAGTCTTCATACCCCACGAACCTCAAGCGTTGAGCTTTTGGCTCTCCTTTCTTACGTTGGTTCTTTGGGATATGAACCCATGCAAAACTCCCAAAAACTTTCAAATGGGCTAAATAGGGCTGTTTTCCGTACAGGCACTCATAAGGAGTGGCTTGCACCACTGAACTCCACAGCCTGTTATGGAGATAGCATGCAGTTAATACTGCTTCTCCCCAAAAACTCAGGGGAAGGTCTGCATCTGCAAGCAGACTATGCATTAGTGTCTGAATGACCCCAGCAGTACGCTCAGCAATTCCATTCTGGAAAGGAGCATAGGCAGCAGTAGTTCTATGCACAATCCCTTTCCTCTGAAGCCATTGCTGCACATTACCAGAAAGGAATTTACTGCCTCGATCTGATTGCAGCCTCTTTACAGAATACCCAAACTGTCGCTCAACAAGAGCAGACCAATCTTTAAGAATTTGAAAAACCTCAGACTTCCTTTCCAGTAAATAGCAGAATGTATATCTACTAAAATCATCTACTAAAAGTAGGAAGAACCGAGCACCTCCCAGAGACTTTTTACTCATTGGACCTACTACATCACAATGTACCAACTGAAAGGGAGCAGTAGGTACACGTGAACTACTTCTGGGAGCCGGCAGTTGTTTAGATTTGGTCTGTTTACAAATGGCACAATCCAAGAAAACATTGCATGGTTTCAAAAAACAACCTTTACAACAACCAGCTACTTTCTTTAGAACAGAAAAACTTGCATGCCCCAAGCGACGATGTAACAGGTGTATACATTCATTATGTGTGGGAACATTACTAAACACATTACAAACTTTGTGGTGTGGCAAGAGCTTATACAGCTTTTCACTTCAAGTAGCCACAGCACACACATTCCCATTCTTAAGCACTTTCCCTTGCCTCCCAGAAAACATAACCTCAAAACCAAATTCTGTTAACTCACCCACTGAGAGGAGACAAAAATCAAGGGAAGGTACAAACAGGACATTCTCCAGGCACATATCTAACGCAGAAACATATACATTACCCACACCACACACTTTAGCCGTAGTGCCATCTGCCAAAATAACAGTGGAAACATTGGCAGGGGCTAAAGAGTCAAACAAACTTTCAGTGTTGGCCAAATGCTGGGAACACCCGCTGTCAAGAAGCCAAACGGAGTTGTCTATCTTCTTAGAGTTGTTAGGAATGGTGCAGTCTGTAGCTATAGCAGTCCGAGATGGATTCCTGCGACCTCTGACACCTCTCCCACGACCTCCAGCACCTCTGGCTTCTTGAGCCCTTTGTCTCAACAATGGACAGTCACGTCTAAAGTGAGACACTGAACCACAACGAAAACATCTCCGGACGGCATGGGCTCTCACCAACCCCTCCTGCCTGTTCTCAGAAGCAACATGTGAAGCTCCTCTCCCGGAGTTTGTTTCTGCAACTGCTTGCATGGACGTCCTGGCTCTCTTCTCTTCCTCCTCCAGCAGCCTGGCTGTTACAAGTGACACTGTCAAGTCCCGTTCTGGAATTGACTGGAGAGATGACACCAACAATTCCCAACTGGAATCCAAAGAATTTAAAATACAAAACACCTTGTCTCCTTCATCTAGGACCTTGCCTCATTCACGAAGAGCTGCAAACAGGCTGGACATTTCTGCAAGGTGTTGTTGTACTGTATTGCCAGGCATTAATTTCATATTATAAAGCTGAAAACAAAGAGAAAACTTAGCTGCTGCTGTTTGAGAAACATAAATATTTTTCAAGGCCACCCAACATTCACGAGGGGACTGCAGGTCTCTGATATGCATAAGCTGGTCATCCTCCACTGAGAGAAACAGAAGAGACATGGCCCGACTCACAATCCTGGCTGCATCAGCTGCATTCGATGGGAGATCCAGAGGGTCTGTAAAGGCACCCCAAACACCTTCTCCCTGAAGAAAATACTGCATCTTAACAGCCCAGGTCAGGTAATTCGAGCCATTCAACCTCGTGAGAGGCAGGCTACCTGATACAGAGTGAGCCATAATAACAAAAGAAAAACACACCAGCCAGCAGGACCTCAAAAATCAAAAAACACGCCTCACAAAAAACAGTGGCTTCTCCTGGTATCTAGTTGCGCAGCGGAAGCATGCTGGGCCCATAACTTGTCAGCTGCATGCCTATAGCGAGCCTTATATCTGGGATACTTGTTTAAACAAACAAGGACCTCCAAAAAACCTCTGGCAATAAAACTACAGCCTAGAGGAAAAAAACAGCCACTTCAAACTGCAATAAAGAAAAAGTACAAAAAGTTTATTGCAGATAACAAGTTAAGGCATTTAACAAAACATGATAAAGTCAAACAGTAAAAACAGCAGAGCAATATTGATTGCTGGCTATTGTCCTGGCCGTGGGCTCTGCCTGATCACACGGTCTGACTAACAAGGGGGAGGAGGTAGCTAGCGGGGAGGAGCTTTATCAGGAGCTACCAACGGCAAGCGCCTTTGGCGCGCGCACTTGAACTCCTTTACTTTCTCGAGCTTCTCCTGTACTACTCTCTGTAGTTTCAAGGATGGAAGGAGAGGGAGCTGCTGTAGTCACCTGTAATACTTGTGGCATGTTCCTTTTCTTGCCACAAGAGGTTCTTGGATACACCTGCACCAAGTGCAAGCTGGTCACCTTCTTGGAGGAGAAGGTTCGCCAGCTGGAGGCACGAGTTTCTGATCTCCACCTTATCAGGGAAGGGGAGGAGTTTTTGGATAGGGAAGAGAAGACCTACCGGAACTCCAAATACAAGGAGGAGCTGCCAGATCAGGAAGCCAGTACACAGCGCCAGGAAACGGAGGCTTGGGCAAATGTTACACGGAGGAGTAAAAGGACCAAAAAGGTAACAGAGACTCTTAACCTACACAATCGCTTTGATGTACTTGGACTTACAGACAAAGAGGAGCACTACGCAGAGGGAACAGAATGTCAACAAGAAAGAATCCAACATCGGCAACAGGAACTAGATCAACGCTCCCAGCCTCAACAGAATGCTCAGGCAGTCCTGGTAAAACACGCTTATCGAGGAGCCCAGGGGAAGCCTCAGAAGAGGCGAGTTCTGGTTGTTGGGGACTCTTTGCTAAGAGGAACTGAAACAGCAATCTGCAAAACGGACAAGCTCAATCGAGAGGTCTGTTGTCTTCCTGGGGCCAGGATCAACCACGTAACGGAGAGGCTAACCAGGCTAGTCAAACCCACTGACTATAAGCCCCTCATTTTGGTTCATGTCGGAACCAATGACACTGCGAGGAGCAGCTTAAACCACATTGCAAAGGACTACGAACGTATGGGGACAAAGCTTAAGGACCTTGGTGTGCAGGTGGTCATTTCGTCTCTCCTCCCTGTTCAAGGATACGGCGCACGTAGGGAAAGGGCAATAGTAGAGGTCAACAACTGGCTCCGCACATGGTGCCGCCAACAACGGTTTGGGTTTTTGGAACATGGCCTGAATTTCCATGAACATGGGCTTCTGGCGAGGGATGGGCTGCACCTCACAAAACTTGGCAGGAATGTTTTTGCTAACAGTCTTGCAAGGAAGATTAAGAGGTCTTTAAACTAAGTTCCACTGGGGAGGGGGACAATATTATTCAGGGCAAGGACTCAGAGAACACAGGGGGAAAAGGCCCAAATGATACTGGACAAGTAGTACAAGTGGCCAATGGCGGGAGGAGTAGAATCAATAGTACAGGACTTGCAGGAAGGGCCCAGGGACTTAAGTGTCTCTACACTAATGCAAGGAGTATGGGAAACAAGCAGGATGAGCTTGTACTCCTAGTACAAGAAAATAAATACGATTTGATAGGCATCACTGAGACCTGGTGGGATGAGTCTCATGATTGGAATACAGGAATAGAGGGGTATAGCCTGTTTTGTAAAAATAGACCAAACAAGAAAGGAGGAGGAATAGCCTTGTATGTCAAGGATGTTTTCACCTGTGAAGAGATCCAGGACTTAAACCCAGAAAGCCAGGTAGAGAGCATTTGGGTAAGAATTAAGGCAGTGAGAAACAATAGGGATATTCTGGTGGGGGTTTACTACAGACCTCCAACCCAGGCTGAGGACTTGGATGACGCCTTCCTCAACCAAATGACTGCACATTCAAAGAGGAGGGATACAGTAATAATAGGAGATTTCAATTACCCAGATATATGCTGGCAGTCAAACTCTGCCAAGACAGCAAGGTCCAGCAAGTTTCTTGCTTGTCTTGCAGACAACTTCATGGTCCAGAAGGTGGAAGAGGCCACAAGGGGATCAAATATTCTAGATCTGGTCTTGACCAACAGGGAAGACCTTGTGAATGAGGTAGAAGTGGTTGGATCTTTAGGGGGGAGTGACCATGCCCTGTTGGAATTTAGCATTCAGTGGGAAGGAGAAGATAAGGGTAGCCAGACACTCATCTTAGATTTTAAAAAAGCGGACTTCTGTAAACTTAGGGAGCTGCTGGCTGGAATTCCGTGGTCAGGAATAGTGAAAGGGAAAGGAGTTCAGGAGACATGGGAGTTCCTTAAAAAGGAGATACTGAAGGCACAGTCTAAAACAGTGCCATTAAGGAGGAAAAATGGAAGGCATCTGAAGAAACCAGAATGGTTGACTAAAGAACTCTCAGCTGAGCTAAGAGTTAAGAGAAACATGTATAGGAAATGGAAGAAGGGGGAAACCACCAAAGAAGAATTTAAGCAAGTAGCTAGGAGATGTAGGGAGGAAGTCAGAAAGGCTAAAGCACAGAACGAGCTTAGGCTGGCCAGAGACATTAAAAACAATAAAAAGGTTTTTTTTAAATATGTCCGCAGCAAAAGGAAAAAGGAGACAGTAGGGTCGCTACGCAGAGAAGATGGCGAATTACTCACAGGGGGGAGAGAAAAGGCAGAGCTACTTAACACCTTCTTTGCCTCCGTATTTTCCCAGAAGGATACAAGCACTCAACCTGGCGGTAGGGGAGCAGGGGAGGAAGCAGAGGAAATGAGGCACATAATAAGTAGAGAGGTGGTACAGGAATACCTGGCCGCATTGGATGAATTCAAGTCTCCAGGGCCAGATGAATTGCATCCTAGGATATTAAAAGAGCTGGCAGAGGTCATTTCGGAACCGCTTGCTATAATTTTTGAGAAATCTTGGAGGACAGGAGAAGTTCCAGCAGATTGGAGGAGAGCAAATGTTATCCCCATCTTCAAGAAGGGAAAAAAAGAGGACCCAAATAATTATCGCCCAGTCAGCCTGACATCAGTACCCGGAAAGATCCTGGAGCAGATCATTAAACAGTCAGTTTCTAATCATTTAGAAAGCAACGCGGTAATCACGAGAAGTCAACATGGATTTCTCAAAAATAAGTCATGCCAGACTAATCTTATCTCTTTTTATGACAGAGTTACTAGCTTGATAGATGAAGGGAGTGCTGTGGATGTAGCATATCTCGATTTCAGTAAGGCCTTTGACAAAGTTCCCCATGACATTCTTGCAACGAAGCTAGTAAAATGTGGGCTGGACAGGGCTACCGTTAGTTGAATTTGTAATTGGTTGACCGACCGAACCCAAAGGGTGATCACGAATGGCTGCTTTTCGTCCTGGAGAGAAGTGACTAGCGGGGTGCCACAGGGTTCTGTCCTAGGCCCAGTGCTGTTCAATATTTTTATCAATGACTTGGATGAAGGAATAGAGGGCATGCTGATCAAATTTGCAGATGACACCAAATTGGGAGGGGTTGCTAATACGCCAGAGGACAGGATCAAAATTCAAAATGACCTGGATAGATTGGAGAGCTGGGCCAGGGCGAACAAAATGAAATTCAACAGAGAGAAATGTAAGGTCCTACACTTAGGCAGAAATAATGGAATCCACAAATATAGGATGGGGGACACGTGGCTGGATAGCAGTACGTGTGAAAGGGATCAAGGAGTCTTCATAGACCACAAGCTGAACATGAGTCAGCAGTGTGATGTGGCAGCCAAGAAAGCCAATGGAATTCTTGGCTGCATCAATAGGAGTATGGTGTCTAGATCGAGGGAGGTACTGGTACCACTCTACTCTGCTTTGGTTAGACCCCATCTTGAATACTGTGTCCAGTTCTGGGCACCCCAATTCAAGAAGGATATTGACAAGCTGGAGCAAGTCCAGAGGAGGGCGACCAAAATGGTGAGAGGTCTGGAAGCCAAGCCCTATGAGGATAGACTTAGAGAGCTGGGTATGTTTAGTCTGCAGAAGAGGAGGTTAAGAGGGGACATGATAGCCATGTTTAAATATTTGAAGGGATGTCACGTAGAGGAAGGAGGGGACTTGTTTTCTGCTGCTCCAGAGACCAGAACAAGGAGCAATGGATTCAAGCTGCAGGAAAGGAGATTCCACCTGAACCTCAGGAAGAACTTCCTGACAGTCAGGGCTGTCCGGCAGTGGAATGTGCTGCCTCGGAGTGTAGTGGAGTCTCCTTCCTTGGAGGTTTTTAAGCAGAGGCTTGATAGCCATCTGTCGGGATTGATTTGACGGTGTTCTTGCATGGCAGGGGGTTGGACTGGATGGCCTGTGTGGTCTCTTCCAACTCTGAATTTCTATGATTCTATATACAAACCAACACAGCAAGGAGACAAAAGGAAAGAGAGAAAGAGCAGTTTCTCCAAACTGCTTATATACACTCTACGCAGCTGTACATCATTACTCTACAAGTGCCTGAGTCAAACACATAAAATTAACATACAGCTGCGTAGCTTCATCTCACTCTGCACCTTAATCTTAAAGGGCAAGATCAGAAGAAGCAGCGCAGCATCAAGTAATATTAACCAATTACATATCTTGACAGGACCTAGTCCAGCGTTCTTTTCACACAATGGTCAACTATTTGTCAGCTTAGGGGGATGCAATGACTACAGTCCACTCTCTATCCCATGCTCTCCAGCAAGAGATACGCAAAGATCTACTGCCGCTGATACTAGGAGTGACTCAGCCATCCTGAGTTGTACAGGTTGAGAACATATTACAAAGCATTGAAGCAAGCAGACACACTACTAGTAATGGATTCATGACAAAACCGTTTCTATTGCTCTCATAATGCAAATCTACTTGGGCAGCTGTTTTGCAGATCTTTTGTTCTGTCCCTAACATAAGGGGCACTGAAGCAATTGCTTCAGGTGGTAGAAACTGGTGTCTTCTGACCAACTCTTTTGTTTCCCCTAGTCATTCCCTGCTCTCCTGAAGAGCAGAGTTGTATGTGTTCTATGGCATGTTCTGCAAATCTTTTGCCCTTACAGAATGCTGTTTCATTTCCACTGCTGAAATAGGATTCAGCTACCATTCTAGTTGGCTCCTGTATGTGCAACAGAAAGAATTCCCTCTTGACTTTTGCCCTAGGCAAAAAGATGTCTTGGAGTTGCCTTTAGGTTTGCATCTAAATGTTCAAACAAAACCAGCGTAATTTTCCTATCCTGGCAAAGCCATTGTGTTAGTTTTAGAAGGAAAATAAACTGGGGAAAGGTAGGGAGAAATGAGCAATAATCAAGAAAGACCAATAACATCTCTCATCTTGATATTTGAAGGAGTACCTGCTCTAAATATACTTACCTGAGATCTTCTGGAAGGGCCCTCCTCTGTATTTTACCAGTGGTAGCAATACATGATGTGGGAACATTGAGACTGTGGCACCCTGGCAGAGGACCCCCTCATCTCTGCCATGTCTAGTTTAGACTGACTGTAGCCATTTTGCTCTACTTCTTTCACAACTGTGTTCCCCTTGATGTTTGGGTGATGGGAAGGGCGAGTTGGCTGGAGGTGTGACAGAGCCTGGAAGTATGGCTAGCCTGAGTGGCAGGGCAGCCAAAGCAACAGGTTGGCATGTAACCAAAGTGGCTCTGTATGAGACAAATCCAGTCCACTGGTGAAAGGGAGGGACTGAGATTTGAAAGGAGAAGGTTTCTATATAAGGCACAGTGACTTGGATTTTAGAGATTCCTGCAGTGAGATTTCCAGACAGAAAGAGAGTTTTAAGTTATAGCTCTTCAGTCAGCCAGGGGAATTGTCTGAATAAGCGTGGTTGTCTTCTCAGAGGTCTAGAGAGAGACAGAGGAGAAACCAAGCCATTTTTGAGTCGGGTCAGAAGACCTAGACTGTGACCTAGACTTGTGAATTAAGCCTTTGAGTAAAAGGGAAGCCAAAGACCTGTGTGCTTAAGAAAGTTTTGTGCCTATATATTGAGTGGAGCTATAAGAAAGTGGTTAAACACCTTTTGGAGTTCTTCATTGCTTGGAATTTCTTATGACATCAAATAGCTTTTCCCTGTTTGTTATTTTAATAAAGATCACAGTATATTTTTATAAATTCTGGCTCAGTAGAGTACTTCCCATTAGTTCCAATCAACCAGAAACATGCTACTACAGATCAGTGAATCATTCTGACTAACAACTGAGAAACTTTATCCTTTATACACTAAGGTGGTGGTTTTGAAGGTAAAAGCCGGGCTGTATGCAGGGACAAGGAGAGGGAAGCTGCCATCTCCAGTCTGTGAGAAGGAAAAGCAGGCCTGGCCTCCTTCACAATGGGAACCAAGGTTGCTCAAGAGTTAGAGTGTGAGAATGGTATATGCAAAGGAATGAGCTGGGAGGGGAAAGAGAAGCTCTCAAAAGTGAAACTGTCTGTTCATTTTCAGTTTTGGCAAGGACGTTGTCTGTGTTCAGAACTTAATCTTTAAGAAATCCTTCCTGGACATAACCAAGAAGTCTGCTTTTTAAGTTAGGTTAAGACAAGGCATTACACACTCCTGTTGTGGAATGCCATCCCCTTGGACGCCTGATTGGTGCAATATCAATTTCATTTCAGTGCCAAGCAAAAATGTGGCTCTTTGCCAAGTTTTTAGGCTCTTGGCTTGCCTAGATTAATGCAGGTCTCTTTAAGTACCCACCATTAGCTCGTTTTATGTTTTAAATGGTTTTAAATTGTTCTGAACTGTCTTAAGCGATTTTAAATTGCCTTCTTGTCTGTATCCTGCTCTAACATCTAATGATATTGGATGAGAGATAAATATTTTTGAAAAAAAAAAAGGCAGATCCATTTATTCAAAGACTGAGTTCCCGATCTGGGAGACAGATGGGATATAAATCAAATCAATCAATCAATAAAAAGAAAGCAATTTATTTCAAGATACATTTCTTTGCAGTAAGAGCAGTTTGGCAATGGAACCAATTGCCCAGAGAAGTAGTGGAGTCTCATTCTTTGGACATCTTCAAAAATAGTCTGGACAGCTACCTGCTGGAGATGCTTTAGCAGGAGATCCTGTATTGAGGAAGGGGTTGGACTTGATAGCCTTTGTAGCCCCTTCCAGCTCCGTTATTCTATGTTTCCTTATAGTTTACTTGCCTTAGTTCTATGAAGTATCCAAAATCAATAACATGGGAATAATATCCTATCTTGAAAAAAATAACAGGACTTTTTACATCCATACTTAGCACATGGGCCTAAGGAACCATTTTCTATTTTTTCAACTGGACCAAGGAGGAAGTCAGAAATAGACCAGAATTCGGTGAGGGATGTATGCATGTGTACATCACACTATGCATACGAGGCTAAACAGTCACCATTGCTAATAACATCAGAACTAGAGTGGCACAGTCAGCATGCTCATCTGTACCTTCTCTTTACAAGTTGTGCAGTTTGAGTTGTGGATGTGCATCCTATACTTTGCATTGTGGTTGCACATTGTGCATTGTAGTTGTGTATTCTACACTCTGCATTATGGTTGTGCATTGCATATTGTGCTTCATGCAATGGCACTCAGTCATTGACATGTGTGTTGTACCATGTTGCTATTCAGAATTGCGGTTGCGTAGGGCTCAGAGAGCATATCTCCATGTGTAGATATTTCCACCATGCTTAAGGAATGTTGGATTGCAGCCATAGTTGTACTCATGTGAAATAATTATATTTGGCAAAAAACATATGAAGGGTACCAAGTCTTGCTTAAGTACCACCCTTGTAACTTTATAGTAGTGATTTTTCCCCTTTCTTTGTTAAAACAAAATTTGGAATTGTTCAATGACTTATACTATTCATGAAGTGATAAGAAAGAAAGAAAGAAAGAAAGAAAGAAAGAAAGAAAGAAAGAAAGAAAGAAAGACAAACCTTCCCACATTAGTTTACATTTCATTTGGTCCTTCCTTCTTTACTTCCTCTTTCCTATAATTTTAATAACCGAAAATCTTTGAAGGTCATGGAAGGAAACAAAGCTTAGCTTGGCTGTAGCCTAACTATAGATACTCAAAAGGTTATTCAAAATAAGGATAGGGAATCTGGGGGGTGCCTGGGGAGATGCTAAATGTCTGTACAATCACTAGGATAAATGGAACAATTGCCAAGGGAATGAGATGTATCTCTCTGACTGGCTGGTCTGTTAGGCAGTTATAAAAAATGCTCTGCAATCATGGATTATTTGTCGGCAATTTCCCTATCATTTCCTGACGAGTAATGGTCGGCGTTATTTGACATCAATCTTCCAATTTGCAGTGGTAATGGACTCAAACCTGCCAAACAAAAAATGATCATATCCTCCTTATCTCTGTTTCCATATAGAACCCGGCAGAATAAAAATGTGGCAAGGACGGAGACCTGCTCAGCATTTCAATGGGTGATTCTCCTCCTCCTTTTCATGCAGTCCCTGGCTGAAATTCAAGTAGGCAACATCTGCACATGTAAGTGTCCCTTACGCACTTGGAGGTGCTTTTCTGGATGCTGTGTGGCTTGATGTTCCCCTCATATCCACACAGATTGCAAAGCTCCCCATCAACTCTGCAAAGTCCTGAAGTCACTTTGCATGGCCATTCCTCTCAGTCCCATCACCAGAACAGTTGGTGGGGACATAGAGAGAACCTTCTTGGTGGCTGCCTCTAGAGTCTGGAACTCTCGTCTGAGGGAAGCCAAAATGGTTCCCTCCTTGCTTTCCTTCCATTCGCAGGCAAAATGCTTTTTATTCCAACAGGTTTTTAAAATAGTTTTTAAGGAATGGGCTCGGGGTGCTGTATTATTTTAAACTGAAGTGTTTTCATAGCTTTTAAAAGTATTTTTAATTGCCATTATATCTTTTTAAATGTAGGCTTGAATTGTTTTAGTGCTGCATCTAGTTTAATTGCATTTTAATGTTAGTTTTTTGTATATTTTTAGCTATATTATTCTTTTCAAATTGTAAGTCTCCTTGAGTCCCAAGTTTGGAGAAAGATGAGATACAATTCTTAGTCTTATATATAATTGTGGAGGAGGACAGGAGTGCTTTCCTTCCACACACTGGAGATGGCAGCTTTTCTCCCAACCTGCTATAGCATCCTACCCACTTCTTATACAACCCTGCTTTTGCCTTTCAAACCACCACATTAGTGTATAAAGGGTAAAGCCTCCCAGTTGTTAGTCAGAATGATTCACAGATCTGTGGTATTGTGTTTCTGATTGATTACAATGGATGAAAAGTATTCTACTGAGTCAGAATTTATAAAAATATAATGTAATCTTTATTAACATAACAAACAGGGAAAAGGTATCAGGTGTCATAATACAGAATCAATACAGAATCTCAAAAGGTGTTTATCCAATTTCTTATAATTTCACTCAATATTCAGCTACTACTAACTACCTATAAACTACACAGCCTACAAACTATTAGCTAGCTTATCATTTTTTGACGGTAAAGCCTAATTGTTTAAAATTGGTAATTGGTTGCAATTTGCTGACTGAAGTGTTTTTCCAAACACCTCAATCAAGCTCATACAAATGTTTCCTTGGACAAAATCTCTCAGACTTTCATTTTACACTGTGAGATGCAGATGGCTATAATTAGCCACAGGTATTCTGTTACTGCATTCTTCCACCTGTCCAATCATGCCCAGCCTCTGTTGTGCATGGCAAACAAAATAATGTGTATGCTGGTGAGGCTGGGCAGAGCAACAAGGTCAGACCAGAACCATTTTTCTCCTTGCTGCAAGAAAATCATCAAAGCTGGGCAGTTTTTGAAAATGATTAGCAGTTAGGGACCCATATTCTGGGCAAAAAATGCATCCCCCTCCAGTAAACAGAATTTTCTACACAGAAAACAACATTTGTGTGAAAAAAAAAAGAATTATTGCACAGAAAAAAGTCATTTTCTAAGAAGAAAACAATACAGTTTACTGTGCAGGAAACTTCCTTTCTGTGTGGAAAATGCCATTTTCTGCGCAAAATCTCAGGTGCATTTTTCACACAGGGAATATCTTGAAATGGAAAGATTCTCATCCTTCTAGAATTGTCCTAATCAGGGTTTCCCAACACTTAAGAAACTCATTTTTCACCCTTTTTCCTATCTATCTATCTATCTATCTATCTATCTATCTATCTATCTATCTATCTATCTATCATCTACCTACCTACCTACCTACCTATTTTCTTTATATGCCACCTTTCTCCCAGAATGGGACCCAAAGGAGCTTCTTTCTTTCATAGAATCTTAGAGTCATAGAATCGGAAGAGACCACAATGGCTATCAAGTCCAACCCCCTGCCATGCAGGAACACACACGCAAAGCACCCACAGCAAATGGCCATCCAACTTCTGTTTAAAAACCTCCAAGAAAGAAACTCCACCACACTCTGAGGCAGCATATTCCACTATGGCACAACTCTTACCATTGAGAAGTTCTTCCTGATGTTAGGTGAAACCTTTTTTCCTGTAGTTTGAATCATCACTCTGTGTCTGAGACCATTTCCATACTACTATGTTATAGTGTTATTATTCCACTTTCAACATCTTATGGAGTCTTGGGTTTGCGGTTTAGGGAGGGGCATTTAGAATTCTCAGCCACAGAGCTCTTTAGCCTCAGTAACCGACAAACTCCAGAATTCCACAGGATGTTGAAAGTGGAATAGCATTTTAACAAGGTAGTGCCGAAATGGCCCTAGTATCTGGAGCAGAAAAAAACAAGTTTGCTCCATCTTCAGCATGACACCCCTTCAAATATTTAAATGTGGCTTTCATATCACCTCTTAACTTTCTCTTTTCCAGGCTAAGCATACTCAGCTCCCTAAGCCACTCCTTTTAGAGTATGGTTTGCAGGCCTTCTGTCATTTTGGTCACCCTCCTCTGGACATGTTCCAGCTTGTCAAGATTCTTCTTGAATTGTGGTGCCCAGAACTGAACACAGTATTCCAGGTGAGGTCTAACAAAAACAGAACAGAGTAGCGTTATTTCTCACTTTTTCCTAAAAACTATATGCCTATATTCCTATACTCCCTTTTTACTTCTAGTGCATATGTGTGTGACTGCCTGAAACAGATCTAGGAGGAATAACTTTTAAAAAATGTGTGCCCCAAGAAGCTACTGAGGGTATAATGGACAAACAATCATTTTGGGGGATGGAGGGGCCATAAGGGCGTGTTTGGCCAAAGTCCAGTGGATGATAAAAATGTGTCTTAGACGCTCAGAATTTCCTCATCATTGACCTAACATCTTGGTCAAGATCCTTCATCATGGGCTGCAATGTACAACTTTATAATGATGAAGCTATGTCACTGACATTCTACACAGCTGTGTTAGAGAATTATGATGCTGCCCATTGGAACACTGTGTGAGGTGTTCCAATGCACAGTGGGGGCTCCCACTGCACAGTGGGGCACTATGAAAGGTGGGAATATTTTTTCAGCTGGACACAGGGCACCCATAACTATTGAACTGCCATCCATTTTGGATTACCAATGTCCCATGCCTCTGTTGGGAGCTGCTGCTTCTTCCGTTCCTACATTGTCATTGAACAAAGGCAGCCTATCCTGAAAAGTTCTGTACATTATGACTGTTGCACAATGGGTATGCTATTGACTTCTCTTGTGAAATGGTTCCATTATTGCAGCTAGAACAACACAACCCTCCTGGGAATACAACCATTGGACAATGCTGCCATTCTAAACTGAATAATAATCAATAATCAAATGAATAATAATAATCAAATAATTTGATTTATGATGTTGTCAATTCCCAACATGATGGCAGCCCATGTATTTTCCTCTTCTTTTCACTGCCGTACAGATTTTGATGTGTATCCCCACTTCTAATACCTACTTTTTGTATCAGTAGTGAACTGTATCACAAACTTAAGTTAGAGGGGGCTTTTGAAAATGCAAGACTGGGAATTATAAAGCTTTCTCAATGTTACTGGACTGCAACTCCCAGCAACCCCAGTCAAGCATAGCAAATGGTGAGGAAAGCTGAGATTTGCAAAGTGCAAATCAGTTCATTTCTCATAAAAGCATCAGCTAAATGAATTTCTTCTCCATTCCTAATTGTAATGCTTTCGAAAAAAAAAAAGTAAAAAAGTTTTGGCACTTGAAAGTCTTAACACATTTGTTATACCAAAAACTTTCTGCATCAGATACTTTTGATGGAATGGGCTAGAATCCATCCAAAAATATATCATGATAAATGTGCTTGTCTTTAGCCCTCATGCACCAGGACAGAATGCTCTCATCTCCTGAAGTCGTGTATTGTTGCAGAATTTATGCCATATTAGATATACAGTGTGGGATTTCTGCAGCACTCTCATACACTTGTAAACAGTTTCCCCAGATTTCACCCCCTTGGCATGTACAGTTTTGTTTTTCTTTTTGTACCACCTGGACGATAAATATCTCTACAAATTGCTTTCACAGCACATAATGTTTTCATTCCATTCAACGTTAACATAGGCTGGCATTCTGTTCGGTGATTATGATATTGTAAGACGGGCTTACGATATTGTAGCTGCTAGGGATTCATGTTTATGGCCATGAATGTGACCTCCGATACCTACCTTCATATCTAAGAAGCAACCCAACCAAAGTATTTCTGAGGTGCTGGAAATTAGGGTGCTAGGAAATAATGTCTGTTTGTGAGGTATCTTGGGACAAGCAGTTGTTGCAGGATCCTGAGGGGTGTTTCCAGATACTAGTAAAATGTGGGCTGGACAGGGCTACTGTCAGGTGGATCTGTAACTGGTAGACTGACCGTTCCCTTAAGGGTGCTCACTAATGGCTGCTTTTAATCCTGGAGAGAAGTGACTAGTGGGATGCAACAGGGTTCTGTCCTGGGCCCAGTGCTGTTTAATATCTTCATCAACGACTTGGATGAAGGAATAGAGGGCATGCTCATCAAGTTTGCAGATGACACAAAATTGGAAGGGGTTACTAGTACGCCAGAGGACAGGATCAAAATTCAAGATGACCTGGACAGATTGGAGAGCTAGGCCAAGGCTAACAAAATGAATTTCAGCAGAGAGAAATGTAAGGTCCTACACTTAGGTAGAAAAAATGGAATACAGAAATATAGGATGGGGAACACGTGGCTGGATAGCAGTACGTGTGAAAGGGATCTAGGAGTCTTAATGGACCACAAGCTGAACATGAGTCAGCAGTGTGATGCGGCAGCCAAGAAAACCAATGCAATTCTCGGTTCTATCAATAGGAGTATGGTGTCTAGATTGAGGGAGGTACTGGTATCACTCTACTCTGCTTTGGTTAGACCTCATCTTGAATACTGTGTCCAGTTCTGGGCACCCCAATTCAAGAAGGACATGGTCAAGCTGGAGCAAGTCCAGAAAAGGTCAACCAAAATGGTAAGGGGCCTGGAAGCCATGCCCTGTGATGATAGACTTAGAGAGCTGGGTATGTTTAGTCTGCAGAAGAGAAGGTTAAGAGGGGACATGATAGCCATGTTTAAATATTTGGAGGAATGCCATGTAGAGGAGATAATGGGCTTGTTTTCTGCTGCTCCAGAGACCAGGACAAGGAGCAATGGATTCAAGCTGCAGGAAAGGAGATTCCACCTGAACCTCAGGAAGAACTTCCTGATGGTCAAGGCTGTCCGGCAGTGGAATATGCTGCCTTGGAGCGTAGTGGAGTCTCCTTCTTTGGAGGTTTTTAAGCAGAGGCTGGATGTCCATCTCTCAGGAGTGTTTTGAGGGTGTTCCTGCAAGGCAGGGGGTTGGACTGGATGGCCCCTGTGGTCTCTTCCAACTCTACATTTCTATGATTCTATGATTCTATACCTGGCATACTGTGACCAGCAGCAGACTGTAGACATCTTTCCTCGTGTCCCAGTCTGGACATCCCAATCTTAAAAATGCTTCAGTTAGACCACCACCAGGTGATGAAGGAAGTTCAGCGGGGGGCATTATCAGTTGTTACTAGGATGATCATAGAATCATAGACCTGGTAGAAACCAAAGAGCCATTGTGTCCAACCCCCTGCCATGCAGGAATATTCAACTATAGATTCGCTAAAGATGGTCATCCATCCTCTCTTTAAAGCACTTCAAAGAAGGAGACTCCACCACACTCCAAGGCAGTATATTCCACTGTCAAACTGTTCTTTCCATCAGGAAGTTCTTCCTAATGTTTAGGTGAAATCTTTTCTCCTGAAGTTTTCCTGAAATCGTTCCTTTGTGTTCTAGTCTCTGGAGCAACAGAAAACAAGCTTGCTCCATCTTCCATATGACATCCCTTCAAACATTTAAGCATAGCTATCATGTCAACTCTTAACCTTCATTTCTCCAGGATGAAGCTTTGTCTTTGCAGTTAATGATGATGATGGAGGATCTCAGTCATAGTACTGGAACAAAATTGTCCCAGACCATTTTCCAGCAGTGCCGCAGAGAGACAGAAGTGAAGTGCTCTGGCGGTGAGTAGCTTGGTCCCATCCAGGTGGTGTCAGAAGTCTCATTAGCTCCAGAAATACAAGATGTACATTACATTTTAATACTGATCTTGACCCTAACCACACCTGTAACATTAACCTTCCTTACACTGACATTCCTACAGGAGTGGGGGGGGAAAACCCACCAGAACAATACCTCACAGTTCAGTTAGTGCAGTTTTCTTTTACTCTGAAACATGAGGGTTGGTTAGGCAGTGGCTGCTAGGCTGTCTTCCATGTCATTGGCGTAGTGAATACACACTTGGTCCTTTTCCACACTACACTGTTATAGTGCTATTATTTCTCTTTCAACATCCTATGGGTTTGCAGTTTAGGGAGGGGTATTTAGAATTCCCAGCCGGAGAGCTCTTTGGCCTCAGTAAACCAGAATTCCACAGGATGTTGAAAGTGGAATAATAGTACTATAACAGCGTAGTGCAGAAATGGCCTTGGTTTTAGCCTGAACTTCAGAGAAGTCATCCACAGATCCGAATTGTATCCCCAGAATAGGTTCAGCCACTCAGATAGCCCTTTTAAAATTTAGACTAATATCTAGAGTGGATTTACTAGCCCACCAACGTGGAAACCACTGATCAGGTAACACATAGAAGGCAATCACAGTGGCATCAAACTTGTGACTCCCATGCCGGTGGGGCAGTTAATCTGTTCCAGGTTTTCATTTGAGCTTTAGTTCCAAAATAGGTCTTGCACTTTTGACAGCTCTTTTGAAGTTCTAAAACCCAGAGTGGAGGTAGCATTCCACTGACATGGAAGACATTAACTGCTCCTAGATTTAAGGTACGACAGTCCTGTCTGTTGTCTGCTGTTTTCTCAAGCATTGTCTTATGCCATATCATGAACAAGGGAAAACAAACAGTGGCAATTATTCCATTTATCTCTGGCTTGAAACAAGGAAAAGACAATAGCAGAAGTTCTATGTTAGGAGACAGAGCCACAGTCTATCAGATGCCACCGTACCAAACTCCCAAGGTGGCCATTTCTGAGGAGCCAGATAGTGAGGGGCTGAATGATGATGCTTCAGCCCCTAAGTGTGGCAGGGTGCACTGAGACAGGAAGAAGGCTGGATGAACCATTGGTCACCTCCTGTTCTCTGACAACTTGGAAATGATTGTGTGTGTTGGATGGTGGCGGCGCTGCACAGCTTAAGAGGTAGCTTTTCATGGGGAGACTCTGGGTTATTATGATGGCACAGAGAGTGTGGAAATAAATTGTGATGTCTTAAGTCAAACTTCTGACACTGTAATTGCTGAGCAGGATGCCAGCCAATATATTTCATTTTAAAATGGTGAGTTGGAATCTGGCGGCAGGCTACATTTCAAATTTAAACATTTCTATACCCTTGGCAGTTTGTGCATTTAAACAACAACAAGCCCAGTAACGTTGCCAAAAAGCTTCACCAAGAGTTGACAATATACCAGAGGAAAAAAAGGGGAAAAGAAAGAAAAAATAGCACAGTGTTTCCATTAAAATAATTAGCTACTGAAATATGATGTTGTGTTGACATGAGTTTTGCTTCTGTCAGACACCTTACATTTATTTATGATCACTATTTAGATTCAGCATTTCAGAATATAATGTTATTATAATTAAGGTGGAGCACAAAAGTGACAGTAAAGAAGAAAGCTATAAAAGCTTTGTTTCTAGTTCCTCGATGTTTGTTCCACAGTAATCCAATTGCTGGGTGATTGTAATGCTTTCACTTTAAGGCATCCTTGTCCTTAGGTTGCGAAGTGCTGGAGATGAATAAAACCACAGGGACATATGATGAAGGAACTGAAGAAGCAAAGATCAAGCAACGATAAGTTGACAGAAACCTTCAAATATCTATGAGGCTGTTCAAGGAGAACAATTTGTTCAGCTCAGGAAAAGAAGCAATAGTTTAAAATTACCAGGTGGTGAACAACTCAGGGTAAACGGAAGAGAATCATACAACCTAAGGCTGGAAGGGACTCCCTCAAGGTTATCTAGTCCAAGCCCTTGCTAGTGCAGAAACCCACTGCTAAAGTTTTAAAGCTCTGATTAAAAATCTCCAATAAAGAAGAGCCTGCCACGTTACAGGGTAATCTTTTCCATTTTCAAACAGATCTTACCATCATGAAATTTCTCCCAGTGTTTCAATAGAATCGTCTTTCTTATGATTTTAACCCACTGGTTTGTGTCCAGTCCTTTAGAATAGCAGCAACCAGGCTTGCTGCTACAGAATATCCCTTCAGATATTTAAAGATGGCAATCATGTCACTGGGAGAGTGTTGTGGATACCATGGTTCATCAAAAGGACAAAAAAAAAAAAAAAAAAAGAGGTCCAAGGGTAAATCAAACCTGAACTCTCGCGAGAAGCCAAAATGACTAAACTGAGGCTATTGTGCTTTGGATATGTCATAAGAAGACATGACCCACTGGAAACTAAGGCCTTTTCCACAGCCCACTCCCAACCTGCAATGGTGACAGGATCGCAGCAGGGCCATGACAATGGTTCTGCATGACATCTTTGTGATCCTGTCGTGATCCCGTGGTCACCCATTGCAATCACAGAGTAAATCATTGATGGGTTTTTCCTGTCAATGTACTGTGATTGCGCAGCCCTCCTGCTGCCTTCCCATACTTACTTGCTGTGCAGAGGGTCAGGAAGCACAATCGCTGTGCTTCCTTCGTCAACGCAGTCTGGGAAAGGGCTGTGCTGAGCTGCACTGTGGAAGGGAGAGGTGGGGCCATTGTGTTTCCTCTCTTCCAGCAGGCAGCTGGTGCAGAGGGGAGCTCTTCTGTTGCGCTTCCCTCCCAGGAAAGCAACCCCAGGATCCCCACAGAATGGATTTGCCAAAAGATAAGTTGTGGAAAGGGCCTAAGATAGTGCTGGGAAAAGTGGAAAGAAGTAGAAAAAAGAGATAGACTGATAGATTGAATCAATAAAGGAGGCCACAGCCCTGACTTTGCAAGACCTAAGCAGGGCTGTTGATGACTGGAGCTTTTGGAGATCTCTCATTCATGGTGTCACTAGGAGGTAAAGTCAACTTGACAGCAAATAACAACAATCATGTCACTTCTTGGTCTTCTCCTAGCTTAACATATCCAGTTCCCTAAGACAGCCCTCATACAGTCTGGTTTTTAGGCCTTTTACTTGGTCACCATCTTCTGGACAAGACATTGAAATAAAGGCCCTTTCTGCACAATGTCACTGTTCTACTTCTGGGACAGATGACAATGGTTGGCAGATCATGGTTCCACATGACATCGTCACTGTCCCATTGCCATCCCTTTGTGAAGTGTCATACTCATGCAGTATTTGCAAAATGGAAAAAAATCTGTTTTGCAACTCTAATTGCACAGTACTCCCATACTTACCATTGTGTGGAAGCTGCAGAAGTGTGATTGCGATACTTCCTGCCCCAGTGCAGCAATGGCAAGTGCCCGGGTGCACTGCAGAAGGAAGAGACAGAGCCATCATGCTTCTTTCTGCAGGGAGTGAGCAGATGTGGAGGGGAGCATTGCTGACACACTCCCTTCCAGACTTGAACTGTAGCGCAATGACACAGAAGAGTGTTGTCGTGCAGAAATAGCTAAAGATTTAGTCATTAACCAAAATGGAGACTCTAATCAAGAAATCAGAAAAATGCTATGACTTAGAGAGGCAGATAAGAGAAGATCCTCAAGATCCTCAAGTGCTAAGATCTTCAAGTGTAATGTATCATTAAATAGAAAAGGTAGAACTGTCTAGGCCATAGTATTTCTAATTTCTATGTATGATTGTGAAAACAGGATGGAGCAGAAAGCTGACAGGAAGAAAATCAATTCATTTTAAATGTGGTGCTAAAGGATAATTCTACAGATACCATGGACTACTAAAAATACAAATGAATGGACCCTAGAGCAAATCAGGCCTGAAGTGAGGTCTGGTTTGAAGCAAGGATGAGTAAACTGAGGCTGTTGTCCATTGGATATATTATAAGGTGATGTAACTGACTGGAAACGAAGATAATGCTTGGTGAAGTGGAAGGCAATGGGTAAAGAGGGGGACTACAGTACAGGTAGATTGATTCAAGCAAGTCAGCCACAGTTCTGCATCTGCAAGACCTGAGCAAGGCAGTTCATGACCAGGGTTCTTGGAAGTCTCCCATTCAACAGGATGCCCGAAGTGCATGTGCCCTGGCAGCACTAAACAAACAAACAAATAAATAATAAATCAACACTGACTTGATGGCAAATTAAACAACAGTATCACTTTATTATCATCTTCAGTATTGCTTTAAGTATGGGCATTTCAATGTATTGCTTTCACACTTCAGGACTACAGGTCATCACATACAACCCTTTGAAGATTTATGACCTGAGTCATAGTTTGCTTCTCGTCGTTTTTTATTACAATCTGATCCCACCCATACCCACTACCTTGTAACTCCCAAATATCTGTGGTTGTACTTCCAAATCTATCAGTGTATCTAAAGAAACGAAAGCTTGTGCTAAAAATAAGTCAGTTTCCAAGGAGTTGCTTCATTCCTTCACTCTCCATTTCCCCCTCTCAGTTTTCTAGCTTTGTTACTCCAAATTCCAAACTTTATTTTTCTTCATTTCCATTATGCTGCTTCTGCCATCTTGACTCAGGTAGGCTATTGTTTTTTCAGCTACTGCAATGAAGCCACCAATCCACTGCCCTCCTGCCCCCGCATTTTCTTGAACCAATATTTTGCACCTCTTGGAAACATGCCTAACATTTCTACATTTTGTTTTGTTTTATTACCATGTGGATGCTGCATTCCTTAGTACGTGTCAGGCTGTGACGATTTAGGCACAAGTTTTCAAATACGCTGTGTTAATTTCTCTTTGTTTTTGTATCACAGCAAGCCAGAGAGTGATTAAAAATAGATATATAGCAAAAACTCATGATTCCAGAGAGCCAAGAATTTGTATTAAGCTACCAAAAAATAAAAACAAAAGCCTCCTATGGATTGTTCCTAAAGAAATGGGTCTGCCACATTTGATTGTCCTGGTGCGTAACCTTTACTCAGGACAAGAGGCTACTGTTAGGACAGAATATGGAGAAACTGTATGCTTTCCAACTGGCAAGGAGGTCAGGCAAGGCTACAATTTATTACTCTATCTGTTTAACTTGTGTACTGAACATATCATATGCAAAGCAGGATTAGGCTCAGAGGACAGACGAGAGACAATTGGAGGAAAGAACATCAACAATTTAAGATATGCAGATCACATCATACAACTAGCAGAAAAAAGCAAAGACATGGAATGATTATTGAAAACAGTCAAAAGCAGGTATACAGCTGAACATTCAGAAAGCAAAAATAATGACCACAGATGATTTACATAACAATGAAGACATTGAAATAGTTCAAGATTTTCCATAACTTGGCTCGATCACTAATGAAAATAATAATAATAATAATAATAATAATAATAATAATAATAATAATAATAATAATATTCCACCTCTCCCGACGGATCGAGGCGGTACTACAGCAATACATCAAATACATTAAAAGCAATTAAAACATAACCCATCCTCCCCACCCACTAACACATCTAAAACCCCCTAAAACACATTAACTATTAAGAACAAGAGGACAGTTGGTGGGAGGCGGTGGAAGTACTAGTCTGGGAAGGCCTGTCGAAAGAGGACAGTCTTGACTGCCTTTTTAAAGCCATCAAGACTGGTAATATGCTGGTCTCCTCTGGCAGGCCATTCCATAACTTGGGAGTGATAGAAGAGAAGGTCCTCTGGGTAACCGCAGCCAACCTAGTTCTGATTGGCTGTAGTAAGTTCTTCCCAGAGGACCTTTAATGTGCGGGGCGGATTATATGGGAGAAGGCGATCCCGCAGGTAGGCTGGCCCCAAGCCATGAAGGGCTTTAAAGGTAAGAACCAACACTTTGTATTGTGCCCGGAAACCAATAGGCAGCCAATGTAAGGACTTCAGAATTGGTGTTATGTGGTCAGTTTTAGGTCTACCGGTGACCAACCTGGCTGCCATATTCTGAACTAATTGAAGTTTCCGGACTAAGCACGTGGGTAGTCCTATGTAGAGCGCATTGCAGAAGTCAAGCCTTGAAGTTACCAGCGCATGCACCACTGTTTTTAGGTGTTCCAGGTCCAGGAAGGGGTGCAACTGGCGTATCAGCCGAAGCTGATAACAGGCACTCCTGGCCACCGCATCAATCTGAGCTGTCATCTGAAGCAGTGAGTCCAGGAGCACCCCCCAAGCTGTGGACACAGTCTTTCAGGGGAAGTGTGACCCCGTCTAGAGCTGGTTGACAAACCTCCATACCTGGGCTAGGGCCCTTAGCAGTGAGTACCTCCGTCTTATCTGGATTCAGCTTCAGTCTGTTTTTCCTCATCCAGTCCATTACTGCTTCAAGGCATTCGTTTAGAGGCGAGATGCCACCCTTAGTTGATGCTATTATCCGAAGCATGGAGAGATATATCTGGGTGTCATCAGCATACTGATAGCACCTTGCTCCATGCCTCCTGATGATCTCTCCCAGTGGTTTCATGTAGATGTTAAATAGCATTGGGGACAGGACGGTGCCCTGAGGGACACCAGATTTGAGCTTCTTTTTCGAGGAGCAGCTGTCCCCAAGTATCACCATCTGGTATCTACCTGAGAGATAGTACTGGAACCACCTAAGTGCAGTGCCCCCGATCCCCAGTCCTCTCAGGCATTCCAGAAGGATACCATGGTCTATGGTATCGAAAGCCGCTGAGAGGTCCAAAAGTACCAGCAGAGTCACACTTCTCCTGTTGATACCTAGGCGAAGATCATCCACTAAGGCGACCATGGCAGTCTCGACTCCATATCCTGCCCTGAAGCCAGTTTGAAATGGATCTAGATAATCTGTTTCATCCAAGACAGCTTGGAGCTGAAGACCAACAGCCCTCTCGATCACCTTGCTTAAAAATGGAAGATGGGAGACTGGTCTATAATTATTCATATCCAGGGGATCTAGGGAGGGCTTTATTTAGAAGCGGCCATAAACAAGCTGGAAAATTGCCCTCCCTGAAGGATGCATTAATAATATATCTTAAATGAGTCTTAATTGCAACTCCTCCCTGGACGACCAGCCATGAAGGGCAGGGATCAAGAGGGCAAGTTGTCTTTCTTACCTTTCCAAGGAGCTTGTCTACATCCTCGGTACTCACTGACTGATCCTGTTCACGGAATCACCAGACACTCCGTTTGTAACCTCTGCTATAACACTGGCATCCAAGTCGGCTCTTATCTGAGAGATTTTATCTGCGAAATGATTATTCAAAGCATCACAGCAAGCTACGTTAGGTTCTAACAACAAGTTCAGGGGAGTGGGTAACTGAGTCAGATCCCTTACCACCCTGAACAACTCTGCTTGACGAGAAGTCGCAGACGCAATACGTGCAGAGAAGAAAGTCTTCTTCGCTGCATCTATTGCCACTCTATAAGAATGAAGGAATTCTCTATAGCGTGTCCTGTCAGATAAGAGTCGAGATTTCCACCAGTTGAGCTCTAGTCGTTGTCCAACCTGCTTCATATTCCTGAGTTCTACTGTATACCAAGGATTACGATTTGAAGCAGGCTGGAAAGGACACTTGGGAGCAAATCTGTCGATAGCCCTAGTAAGATCACAATTCGAGGTATTAACTAGGGCTTCCACAGGATCACCGGCGATACCAACCATAAGACCCTCCAGGGCTTTCTGGAATCCAATAGGTTCCATTAACCTTTGAGGGCGGACCATTCTAATAGCTCCACCACCCCTGCAGGGGCGGATAGCAGCCATTAGTCTAACCCTGACCAGGAAATGATCCGTCCACAACAAGGTGATAGCATTTATTATCTCCACCCACGGTTGTGCCTGTTCCATACTAAAGACCGCATCGAGGGTATGACTTGCACAATGTGTTGACCCAGAGGCTAATTGGGATAGGCCCATGTTTGTCATGGATGCCATGAACTCCCGAGCTGCACCTGTAAAACTGATCTCAAATGGGATATTGAAGTCGCCCAGAACCAGAAGTGTGGGCGACTCCAACACCAGCTCCAACACCACCTCTGTCAGCTCGGCCAGGGAGTCTGATAGGCAGCGAGGTGGTCGGTACACTAACAGATAATAATAAAGGTTGCAGTCAAGAAATCAGAAGACTAGGGCCACTTCCGCACTTGACTGTTATAGTGCTGTTATTTCACTTTCAACATCCTATGGAATCCTGGGATTTGCAGTTTAGGGAGACACCTAAATGGCAAACACCAGGATTCCATGGGATGTTGAAAGTGGAATAATAGCACTATAACAGTCTAGTGCAGAAATGGCCTTGAATTTGGAGGGACACCTGTCCCTGGAAACTGAGATGTCTAAATTAAGGCTGCCATAGAATCATAGAGTTGGAAAAGACCACAGGGGCCATCCAGTCCAACCCCCTGCTATGCAGGAACACACATCAAAGCACTCCCAACAGGTGGCCATCCGGCCTCTGCTTAAAAATCTCCAAAGAAAGAGACTCCACCACACTCCAAGGCAACATATTCCACTGCTGAACAGTTCTGACTGTCAGGAAGTTCTTCCTGGGGTTCAGGTAGAATCTCCTTTCCTGCAGCTTGAATTCATTGCTCCTTGTTCTAGTCTCTGGAGCAGTGGAAAACAAGTCCACTCTCTCCTCAACATAACATCCCTTCAAATATTTAAACATGGCTACCATGTCCCCTCTTAACCTGCTCTTCTGTAGACTAAACATACCCAGCTCCCTAAGGTGCTCCTCATAGAGCATGGCTTTCAGACCCTTCACCATTCTGGTCTCCCTTCTCTGAACACATTCCAGCTTATCAATATCCTTCTTGAATTGAGGTGCCCAGAACTGGACACAGTATTCCAGATGAGGTCTAACCAAAACAGAATAGAGTGTTACCATTAACCTCCCTTGATCTAGACTTTGGCCACATCATGAAAAGTCTTGACTCACTAGAAAAGACAATATTGCTTGATAAAATGGAAGGCAGTACAAAAAGAGGAAGACTGCATTAAAGATGGATAGACTCAATCAAGAAAGACACATCCTTGAATCTGCAAGAGCTAAGCAGGATGGATGAGGATAGGGTGACTTGGAGGTCTCTAATTCGTAGGGCTGCAAAAAGTTGAAGTTGACTCAACGGCAGTTAAGGACAACAACAACAACAACAATCCAAGATGCTGGATACTGTTCTCAAAATAGGTTCAGCATCCTGGATAGCTCTTTTAAATTTTGGATTGAAACCCAGAGCAAATTGAGCACTCATCTCACATGCTCCCGTCACACTCCCCTCCTGGTAGAGTTGAGGTTGGGGTCCCCACTGGGCATCTGTGTAAAAAGATAAGGTGTGGAAAGTGCCAATGTGTGAACTGAACACTCCACCCTCCAATTCAGCCCTCCAACACTATTTATCTCATGTATTAAACTATAATTTCATCAGTGTCCTGGTTCTCCTGCCATATTCCTCAAGATTTCTTTGCCAACCTTTTCTTAAGTTCCCATTTCTATCTGTTCCCTGTTCAGTACCCTTATTCGCCATGTCTTCTGTCTCATGCCTGATCTGTATGCTTCTTGACTTTACCTTTGGTTTCTCTGTCTGACAAAGTCTCTTTCCAGTCCTGGTTTTGTCTTAGAAAAATCAGCCTTGTTCACATAAAAGCAATGCTGATTTTCACAGAAATGGGAGCACAAACGCTGTGACAACAGTGTTCCCTGAGAACTTGGAACACTCTGTGTCAACACCACAAGTCAGGAAACCGGACTCAGTGGTTTCACTCCCACAGTAAAGATTGAACTTAATGTTTTCTCACAATAAAACAATCACTGGAAGTGTATAAATTAAAAAAAGACAGTTGTTTCATCCTTAAAGTAACTCTATTTTTGCCATTTTACACATGAGGAAACTAGGGCCCTTTTTGCACCTTATCTTTTTCCAGTGCTGGGGTGTGGGGATCGTGTGAGCAGCCTTTGGTTAGAGGCTCTTCCGCCCCTGCTGCTTCAGCTCTGCAGGAGCTGCCTGCTTGCGCGAGAGCCCCGCCTTTCCTTCCACACTGCAGCCTGGGACTTTCCCAGGCTGTGCTGGGGCAAGAAGCACGACTGGCACGGCTCTGGAGTTTCTGCATGCCAGGTAAGTGTGCATGGAGCCCGGGAGCAATGTGCAAAAAGGTGTGTGATTGGCGCCTGCTGGTCCCTGGAGCGTCATGCAATTGTGAGTGCATCATGCAGATCGCTCCTCACAATCACGTGACGCTCCAGGTGCCCTTTTGCATGGAAAATGCTGTGCAGAAAGAGCCTAAGACCAAGAGAGAGTCTCTCACCAGAAGCCACTGGTTGGCCAGTGTCTCCATCTAGCTCTTCCAAGTTCAATTCTCATGTACACTCCACTTTCATTACAGTCTTAGCTCTTTTCATCACATAATATCATTTATATTTGAAGGGAAGGAATCTTTGTATTATTATTCCATGCACAGTAAGTGTTGAAATGGA